>CAOKZL010001780.1:600000-795935 GCA_948472985.1 Iguana delicatissima
GGAGGGGAAAAAAGTTAAGACTGATGATTCTAGGATGTTATGAGAGCAGAGTAGTGTAGAGAGAGAGCCACAGAAAATACGCAGGAGGGTCACCTTGGTCAAGGAGGTGTGAGTTTGTGGGAGGCACCAGCCTGGGAAGAAAAAAGAGAGGGGGACTAGACACATGAAGGGATTTATAGCTTTGACCAATAAATGCTGTATGCACACAAATCTGTACTGATAACCTTTGAAAGATGTATGCTGTATGTACCCTTGAATTTCAGCAACTTCTGTGGTGTGCTGTGTTGCTCATGCTTATCCATGAAAATAAAGGGATGTACGACCTGGTAACACTTCCCTGTTCTCCAAGAACTTTCAAAGGTGGTTAACAGTGGCTTTGAGACTGCATCTGCAATTTCCTTTTATATCCTTGGATGTAGTTTGTCATGCTCTGGAGGTTTGAATTCACTTAGCTGGGTATTCCTGTACTGCCTATTTACCTGTTCTGGACTGCAGTGCCTTTACTGCATCAGTTCTTCTGTTCTCCTTTTGAGAGAAGACAGACATGGTCTACTCTACAATATACAAGACTTCCTGACCTAGACCGCTCTGACACCACTCTTCATGGAAAACACACGGGGAAAACCACTGCCCATCAGTACCAAGTGCAAAACGTGCACCCAAGCCTCGTACTCAAGGCCTGCCCAGCCTGACACCTCTTTGTGATCAGCACTGCACAGCCAGGAAGATCTCTGAATCAAGGCAAGGCCAGGACAAACGGAGCTGCCTCAGTTCTCCCTCTCTGAGAACGCAGTCCCTTCCTCACTCTTGTCTCCCCTTGGCTTCCTCCTTTCAGGGTTATCTCCCTCTTTACTGCATTCCCTAAATCTGCCCTTCTCCCAGATGTAAGGATCAGCAGTGATTTATATTTTTCCAAGACTGTAGTACTGTTGGCACTAGGGTCAAGATGATATTATTGGTAGCGTATATGTTCCAGGATTCAAAATAAGACTCTGTGACACTGTTTTAAGGAACACAGAACTTCAAACATTTATTGTAACACTGTTGCTTTAAATGTGTCTTGTATCTAAATGTTTATAAACAGCACACCATTCTTCTCTCTCTCTCTCTGTCTCTCTCTCTTTCAATTCATTCTGTCTCTCTCATATACCCAATTTCTCAGTTCTCTCTCCCACCGAGCTCTTCAGATCTCCAACCTCTCCAAACACACCACAAATCACACTCCCTTCAAACACACTCCAGACAGTTAAAAAACGTTATTTTCCTCTTTCTACCAGCTCCTCCTCTGGACTATCCAAGGTTCCAGTTCACCAGTAAATCAGCTTAAATATTCTCAGTTGCCAAGGAGGCTCTGTTGTCAGGACCCCCTCCCATCAGGTTCGTCACGGACCTCCCCCCTTTACTCTTTCATTGTGTTGCTGAGACCTCTAAAGAGGTCTCATTAAAAGCAATGAGGATTTGTAAACAACCATTCATAATATTCAACACATACATACCAACACTATATCTATTTATCAATACACCATTCAAACATTTATAACTCAGCATGAACAGTGTAATTATATCACTACTATTACTATAATATATTTTACATCTTAACCTTCCTCCTTTTGTCTGGATAATGAATCAGCAACAATATTCTCTTTACCTCTGATATGTACAATATCAAAATTAAAATCTTGTAACAACAAGCTCCATCTTAACAATTTGGCATTGCTTCCCTTTGTATGATTTAACCAACACAAAGCTGAGTGATCTGTTCTCAGAACAAATTTCCTTCCCCATAAGTAAGGTTTTAATTTGTTCAGAGCCCACTCAAACGCTAAGCATTCGTTTTCCACTGTTGCTAGATGTCTTTCCCTTAAAAGCAACTTTGCACTTAGGAACATTACTGGGTGCCATTGATCATCCTTACCCTTTAGACTTAATACAGCCCCAAGACCTACATTAGAGGCATCTGTAGTCACTGTGAACAACTTCCCAAAATCAGGAGCGATAAGTACTGGAGCTGGTGTAATAGCTTCCTTTAGTTTATCAAAAGCTTCCTGGCACAGCTGGTTCCACATCATCTTTTCAGGGTAACCCTTTTTAGTTAACTTTGATGAGGGCGCTGCCACAGAATTGAAATTAAGAATGAACCTTCTGTAATACCCCACTAAACCTAGAAAAGCTCTCACTTTTCTTTTAGTGGTGGGTATTGGGTATTGATCTATGGCTTTGATCTTATCCCTCTCAGGTTTAACCAGACCACTGCCCACAATGTAACCAAGGTATTTGACTTCTCTTTTCCCTACATGGCATTTTGGTGCCTTAATAGTAAGCCCCACAATTTTAACTGGTTCCAATACCTGGTGCAGATGATGTAGATGTTCCTCCCATTCATTGCTAAACACACCAATATCATCAGTATATGCTACAGTGAAAGCATTCAGTCCTTGCAAGACCCGATCTACCAGTCTTTGAAAAGTTGAAGGAGCATTCTTTAACCCAAAGGGCAATACTGTAAACTCAAATAAGCCTACATGCGTAATAAATGCTGTTTTGGCCTGATCTTCTGGGCACATAGGAACCTGCCAATAACCTTTGGTCAGATCGAGGCTAGTGATAAAATTAGCTCTTCCCATTCTTTCAACTAGATCATCCATTCTGGGTATGGGATAAGCATCTGCCTAAGTTGCACTATTAAGTTTTCTATAATCAAAATCAAATAGTGTGGTCTGGCTTTTCAACTAATATGACAGGCGATGCCCAAGGACTCTCTGATGGAACTATGATTCCCTGTCCCACCATTTCTTTAATCTCTTTTTCCACACTTTCAGCAAACTTCCCAGTTACTTAATAAGGTGCACTGGCAATAGGTATAGCATTTTCGGTTTTAATACAGTGCTGTACCCCTCTCACTCTTCCTGGGATGTTTGAAAACAGTTCTGCAAACTTAGATAACAAATTACATATCTCCTCTTTCTGTTTATCAGAAAAGGATTCATCTATATGGGTTTCCTGGATTTTAGGTTCAGGCACATCACTTTCCATGGCAACCAATTTTGTTCTTCTCCACCATCTGTAATTGCATAACAGATTAAATTCTGCCTCCTGTAATAAGTCTTTAACATATTGGTATGAACCACTTTAGTCCCTTGATCACCCCCCAGATCAATCAAATAGTTGACATCATTAAATTTCTTCGAGATGGTCACAGGTCCAAATCAGATAAACTGCAGCTTGTTCCCTTTTATAGGCCTCAGGAACAATACTTCACGGCCTGGATGACATGTTCTTTCTCTGGCTCATCTGTCATACCAGGTTTTCTGTTTCTTCTGCGCCTTTTGCATGTTCTCCGCAGCCAGATTCAATGCAGACCTCAGGGTGGTTAATAGGTCGTTGATGTATCTCACCACAACCTCCGGTTCCAAGTTCAAATCTTGCTCCCAGCCTTGTCTCACTAGGTCTAATGGTCCATGAATCTTCTGACCATGCAGCAATTCAAAAGGACTGAAACCAAAGGCTCTCTTGTGGCACCTCCCGATAAGCATACAATAATTTTGCTTTTTCACAACCCAGTCATTTGGATGATTGGCCACATAGGTTTAATCATCCCATTCAGTTTTCCCATTAAATCGCTGTACTAGTCCATTGGTCTAGGATGATAAAGATCACATTTTGGAAACCCTTGTTACTTCCTGCCCCCCCTTTTGGGGTTAGTAAAAAATTAGCAGTTATTCTTTGGTTAGTGTATTTGATCCCTAAATGGCCTCCAAAAGAACTAGCATGCACCATTTAATAATTTTGTTCTTACTTGTAGTAGCCTTTCAAGGGACTGAGACCATCAGATTAGAAAGCAAAAGTTTATTTACTGCGCAGGGACCCAGTGGAATGAATTTCCAAAAGACTGAGAGCCCCAATTCAGATATAGCACACATTTATACATTTTCAAAGGCCAGGAAAGGAAATGATTACCATATGACCATATATGGAAAGTTCACAGGTTACAGAGGTCCCCTTTACAGTTTCAAAATATGTATTTCGGTCCCAAAGGGAAAAGTACTCTTCCCTGGGTTACACCGACCTCAAAACTCCCCGGGTTTCCCCTCATAGCTAAGCGCATACCTAACCCTTTCCCATAAAAATAAAGGACGCATCTGCTCACCTTATTTTTCTACTTAAGCAACAACTTCTACAATTTAACCCTTTCTTTCCCCCCCTTTTATGCCAAATTTCATTGCAATTTGAGCAAAAACTCTTTAAGCTTTTTTTGGCCTAACAGCAAAATAACTCCCTTCCCCCTCCAAACTTAGAGAGAGAGGCATGTACACATTTCATAGCACAAGAAATACATACTATTATTAGGAACCCTCCTACAATCAAAAGTACAATACTTAGAAACAGAGTTCTCAGCCAACTAAGATTTGGTAACCAGGAAGTTAACCAGTCCCAGGGGTTGCTAATGCTGCTGTCATTATTTTGTATTAACCCTTGTAAGTGTTGTATTTCATCTTCTACAGTCTTGTTGAGATCAGGGAAAGGTGACCCTACATCCTCCTTTGACTATAAACAGAACCCCCCTTTCCTGGCTAATAAGTAATCCAAGGCCATATGATTTTTGCAATAGTAACTGATTAAGCTCTTCAATTTCTTGCTGGAGGGCTCGTACCAATTTTCCAGTTGCATTTATGGTTTTCTCCAATCTACAGGTCAATCCTAATATGCTCCCCCCTTTTTTTTTGAGCCACAATTCCTGGATAGGATCCCAAGAAAGGGACCCCTTTATTAGTCCCCCTTTCCCCCCTTTACCACCCCCCAGTTTTGGAAATTGTCTGCCCACGAAACCAGGTCCTCACATTGGCTGCCCAGTGGCCCCCACTAGGTGCTGTTTCTTCCTAATGGCCCTTTTTGTTCGTCCTTGGTAGGAAAACTTGGACAGGCCGGTTCATTACCCAATCCCCACACACTGATAAGTTCCTGGGTGGTAATTGGTGGCCCATCCATCAAAGTAAAACCATAAATTCGGATCCCTGGCCATCAATCCGGAGCAAAACTCCCGACCTGGTATAATTAGGAGTAACCCTGGGATTTCCAGATACAAAATTTTTAAAAAATTTTTGGTTTCTTTTTAAGCCTACCGGGGGTTTAAAAAAGGAATTGTTATATGAGCCATACAAATAAAATCTGTCATTGCAAGCGGGAATAATTTCCCCAATTTGCCAAAAAAATGGGGGAGTTTTTTATATACCCTTTTTTATTTAGAAATTCCATGCTCCACTATGGTAACAGCAGAAACACTTTCCCGGGGACAATAAGTATAAAATTTCAACTGCCTAAATCAAGTTTTGTTTATGTTCCCTTTTCAACTTTGGAAAACATTTTGGGTTTCTCCCTCAGTGCTGACTGTAAGGCTCCTACAACCACTCCTGGTTTTTTTTAATGAGGGAGGACATAAACCCAAAGACTGCTACGGTCTGTGGGTGTTCATAAATGAGAGTAACATTGGGGTCCATGTTTTTGGGAACATGTTGCAGCATGTTGTTTAAACCAGTTAGCCTCAATTGTTCCACACACCATGCCCCACACCCCTATCAGCATTATCCACTTCATTTTTGGAGTAAACGGGGGGCCCAAATCTGCTTATCCCACACAAATACCTTCTATACATATACAAGAGATATACCAAGGTTAAACTCTAAAGAATATGCACACTACTATTATTAAAGTCACTAGCATACATTGCTCCTTATCATTATCTTCCGTGGGGGGATCGGGCCGTGCGTAGAATAGTCAGCTTCTGGAGTGACTATGGCAGGGCTTAGTCCCAGTCTTCCTCCTCTGCAGTTGCTAGGTCTGACCGTACGTAAAAACCCCACCTCCGGGGTGGGCAGCAGTGGGGTTGGGCCAAATTTTTTCATTCACTTGTTGCAATCTACTGTGATAGAATGGTCAATTCCCTGGTATGACCAAAAGCAGAGTCTAGTCCAATCTTCTTCCCCCCTTTTCATCTGGAACTTTTTAAAAATTTCAGAAGGTTTTCTTGTGATAGATTACAGTCCATCAGTAAATACTCTTTTTACCCTAGTGTAATGTACCCAAAGGTTTTCAGCCCTGCTACTTTTACTGCAGGGGGGGGTAACTAATAACACCTGGTATGGCCCTCTCCATCCTGGTGATAGAGGTTCTCCTTTCCAATTTTTAACCCATACCTCATCCCCGGGTTTGGGAAAAAAGGGAAAGTCCCCCTTTGTGAGGAAAGGAACTTGTCTAACCTCTAAGGCATGGGCATTTACCTTCTCTAAAGTTTTTCCCTACCGCCTCCCTTTTTTGGAGGGTAAAATTTTCCCCAAAATTTTAAATTTCCCCCCTTTTCTCAACCCTTTTAGGATGGCTGGAGGTCTTCCATACAACATTTCAACAGATTTAGCCCAGTTGTCCATGAGGGGTGCATTTTTATCCTCAGGAGTGCTATCAGGAGCACATCTAACCACTTGAGTTTTGTTTCCTGACAAAATTTTTGCAAGCTGGGTCTTCAATGTTCTGTTCATCCTCTCCCCCTTTCCCCAGACTTTGGGGTCTGTATGCACAATATAGCTTCCGGGTGATTCCTAGGATCTCTGCCAGACTCTTGATTACTCCATGCACAAAGGCTGGGCGGTTGCGGATCCGATGTAAGGGGTAACCCATATCTTGGTATGTTTCCGGAGCGAGGCCCTAAGTATTTCCTTTGCCCTCTCGGTCCTGGTAGGATATGCTTCAACCCCCCCTGTTGAGTAATACCTTTCCAACATGTACCAATTTGTTGACCGTGGCGTCTCTGTGAAATCCACCACTAGGGATTCAAAAGGAGTAGATCCTTGATGTTGTTTTCCCCCCTTTCCAATCTTGGCCCCTGGCACAGGTTGTTCTGAGCACAAGTTTGACATTGTAAGGATGCCAGTGTGGTGTACTGGCTTACTCCATCTATAAACACATCCTTTGCTATACCGGGCTAACGCCCTTTTCCCAAATCCCGTGGCTTCGGGGCTCTCTGCACAACCAACCATCCCATGGATTGGGGTGGCCCGCCTCCCTTTGGCAAGACCCACCAACCTTCTTTATCACTTTGTTTCAGGCCCCTTTTCAGCCCTTTCGTTCCTTGTTGGGTGTGCCTAGGGATCTGGTTAATAAAACTTAATCCATGGTTTGAAGGCAATCATGATGTGTTTTCCCCCAGATTTTTGGGATAACGTTGTGGGGTTCAAGGTGGTGCACAATTCCAAACTTCACTCTGGGGTTTTCATAAACATTCCCTGATACTTGGACATTCGGCTATTTTTTGAACCAATAATTCCCTTTTTACTTATTGGGGCTAGTGCAGAATTTTGGGCCCCTTTACCATCAGATTCTGCGTAAGGTTAACTTTTTTTTTTACCAACAAGAAGGTTGCCGCTATAGCTCTTAGGCACCCAGGCCATCCTCTGGTGACTGGATCTAACTGCTTAGAGGGTACGCCACAGGGTGATCCCAGGATCCCAACATCTGTGTCAATTCTCCCACTGTTTTTCCGTTCTTCTCATTGACATATAGAGTGAACATCTTTGTCACATCTGGCAAGCCTAGTGCTGAAGCTTCCATCAGTGCCTTCTTTATCTGCTCCCAGGCTCTCTTCTGTTCTTTTCCCCCCCACAAATTCAACTTTTTCCGGACCCTTTTTTAGCTTTATATAAGGGTTTTCTCTCACTTCCCAAAATTTGGAAAACCCAAAAATTCAAAAAAGGTTTTCACCAAAGAATTTTTCCCCCATCTTCCAAAATTTGGGCTAAAGGGAGAGCACACACAGCCTCCTTTCCCTTTTTTGGCCTAGCGCTCGCTTTCCCTAGTCACTTATTCTAACCCAAATCGGATTTTTTGTCTGGCACAACTGGGCCTTCTTCTTTGATAGTTTGTAGCCTGCTTCCTCCCAAAAACTGGAGCAACTCCACTTGGCCTCTTTACATTCTTCCTCACTGGTAGCTGCCAAAAGCAGGTCATCTACAAATTGTAGCAAAACTCATTTCTTGGGCTCAGATAAAATTTTAATTCTTGACTAAATTTCCCCAAAATGGTAGGCAAGTTCTTCCAGCCCTGGGGGAAAAAAACACCATGTAAACTGGGTCTTCTGGCCCATAACACTTTCCACTTGGAAAGCAAAAATTTTTTTGGCTTTGAGGGGCCACTGAATACAGAAAAAGGCATCCTTGAGATCCAAAACAGTAAAGTGAGTAGCTGTGGATGAAACTAGTCCCATCAGAACATATGGGTTTGGCACCACTGGGTGTAGGATCACTGTAGCCTCATTTACCATCCTCAAATCTTGAACTGGGCGATATTCCTTTGTCCCCGACTTTTAACACAGGAAGCAATGGAGTATTCCATGGAGATGACATTCCCCCAAAATTTTATTGTATTTCTTCAGCCAATCCAAGTTTAATCCCTTCCAGGGCTTCTCTGGGCAAATTTACTCCCCCCACACGAATGGGTGCAGCATTTGGCTTCAATTCCACTATTATGGGGCCACAAACCGGGCTAACCCCCAAAAAATTTTCTTTTAGCCCAATTTGGGGGGGCCCAAAAGGGAGTGGGTTGTTCTTGACAAACCATGATTTGGATCCCGCCACTCTTCCTCCATTAGTAAGTTACTGGGTGCTCTTTTGGGCCTCTGAAATTTATCTCCATCACCCCATCCTCCTCAATGGAAATCTGGACTCTCAAGTTAGCTAATAAGTCTCAACTCAATAAGGGCACAGGGCAATTTGGTAGATATAAAAACTGGTGGGTAACTTGATGCCTCCCTAAGTCCACAATTCTTTTTTCCAGAAGAAAGGAAATTTTTTTATTTTTCCCCGTGGCTCCCCTGATTCTTATGGCATTTTTGGTTTTTGGGACTCTGCTGAAAAATTATGGAACGGGTAGCACCCGTGTCCACCATATAGGGATGGGTTGCCCCCCCAAATTTTGGGGTGCGACCATGGCTCTCCAGGGGCCAAGCAAGGGGGCCCCGGTCTGTCCAAAACATAATGTTCCATTCCAGCCAGTCTGATGAAGTCCTTGAATCCTTCATCTGCCTCTTGCTATACCTTCCATCCCCCTCTTCCTCTTCCGCTTCTTTGGTCCATTCCTCTTCCTCTATTTGCCATCCCTTTCTGTCTAGGGCATTGATTTTTCCCGTGCCCAACCTGTCGGCAGAAAAGGGACACTCATTGCGTCTCAATGGAGGTCCACTTCCTCTTTCCCCTTTCCGACCCCTTCCCTTTTTCCACCAGGGCCATGGCCAATAAATTTCCCCTTTTTTTTATCATCCTCCTGTTTGTTCCCCCCTTTCCCGTTCTCTTTTATTACACCTTCTGAGCAATGCTCACCAGTTGACTGAGATTCATTCCTTCAAGTCCTTCTTGTTTCTGTAGTTTCTTTCAGATATCAGGGCAGCTTCCTCCCACAAATGACGTAGCCACCACCAGGAGAAATTTTCCCGGGAGCGTCCAAATTTGGGGAAAATACTGCCAATAGGCATTTAAAATCTTTTAAATATTCTCCTGGGGCCTCAGTAGGTCCTTGTGTCACTTCCTGTACTTTTGCTGTGTTGATAGCCTTCTTCACACCTCTCCTCATTCTGGTCAGCAATATCTGCTAATATCCGATATTCTGCTAATCTATCCTGTTGCTGGTTATCATTTGGATCCCAGTGTGGGTCCATGGTGGGGACTCGCTCACCCCACCCCGGCATTTACATCCTGCACTTCTGGTCCTGTTTTTGCCGCTGCTAACTTGCCCCCTTCCTCCAATATCCTCCTCCTCTCTTCAAAATAAAAAATAGATAAAAAATAAATTTTAAAAAATCCCCCCAGGTAGGAAAATGGGTGGGCCCATCGCAGTGCACAGCTCTATTATCTCTTGAGGCTTCTCAGTTTTATGACCCGTAATGGGCCTTCCAGTTCAAAAAAATCTGAAGAGGTAAAAGGGTGATTATAACTCAGTACCCGCCCGGGACCCTCCTTCTTCATTGGGATCTGCCACCAGTTTTGGGGAACTTGTCGCAGTGGTGCGATTACATCTCCACTCTCCTCATCTGAATCATCTGTTTCTTCCACTTTTTTCCTGAGGCTTGGACCTTTTTTTTAAACCCTTTGGGTTTTTCTTTTTTTCCTTGTCTCAAATCAAAGGAATCAAAGGGGATCCCTCCTTCTCCTGGGAAATGGGCTAGAACTTTCCAATCTCCTGGCCACAGCTCCCTCCTGCTCTGGGAGATCCGGTTGCAGGGGTAGGGCTGGTGGCTGCAGGGCTGGCTGCGCTGCCACGTACGGTGGAGGGGGAGTGATGGGTTCCTCCGGAGCTGAATCTGCCAAAATCTGTCCTTTTCCAAACTTTAACCTAGTCCTATCCTGCATTACTACCATGGCCTTACAAATTTGCTCCTGATATTTCCGCAACTAAGGGGGGGTTTTCTGTGACTACTGTGTCCCATGAATCTATGTATGGATACTGATCAGGATGGCCAGGCTTGTCCACCACCACTGAATGCACTGCTCTAATTTGAGCAAAGGTTTTTCCCCCCTTTGGGACCCCCACCTTGAAAGAAGGCCACTCCACATCGCACAAATTCCATGAACGCCCTGCCCCCCCCCTATTTCCTCCCAATGTGGACAACACATACTTTGGAAAAAGGGGGATTTTGGGCCCTGGGTAAGGGATCCCCCGTGCCAAAACAAAGGGGGATAGATACCACTTGCTTCACACCGACCCAAACACCCGGACACTCAATAGTATGCTGTGGGAACTGCAACGTCTCACAACCCTTCTTTCACACATTCACACCAACAAACTACCTCCCACCTCTTATGCCACCTCCAAAAGCCTCGCAGTTTCACCCCCAAAACAGTGGGGTAATAAGGAAGCTGGAAGGGGTTTATCCCGCCCTCTCTTCTCCCCGAGGCTAGGGAGGTCACTCACCAACAGGGATGGGAGGGTTCTGCTTTCTGCTCCAAAACTGGGGGCCCTTTGGGATGAACACTGCTGCCAGAGCTGTTGCCCCACTCCAAGTCAATCCTTCTGACAAAAGAAAGTAGGGCGCCCTGGGTTGTGTCGTGAAGAGGCCGAAGGGGGCAAAACGCCCCTCAGATCCCGGACCAGCCCCCAGAAAAATTGTAGCTCGTCAAGGGACTGAGACCATCAGATTTTGAAAGCAAAAATTTATTTACTGCACAGGGATCTCAGTGGGAATGAATTTCCAAAAGACTGAGAGCCCCGATTCAAATATCGGCACACATTTATACATTTTCAAAAGCCAGGTACAGGAAATGATTACCATATGACCATATATGGACGGTTCACAGGTTACAGAGGCCCCCTTTACAGTTTCAAAATGATGTATTTTGGTACCAAGGAAGTACTCTTCCCTGGGTTACACTGACCTCAAAACTCCCCAGGTTCCCTGCATAGCTAAGTGCATACCTAAGCTTTCTGATAAGATAAAGGACGCATCTGCTCACCTTATTTTTCTCTATTTTTCTACTTAAGCAACAACTTCTACAATTTAACCCTTTCAACTTGGTGGGCACTACCAATTGTCTTTGCCTTTCCCCTGTTCTATTGCTATATTGCTTGAGAGATTCTCGATAAAGCCTGTCATCCACTATTATAAATCTAGTTGGAACTTCAGGTGTCACTTCCGGAGGACTCTCCCTTGCCAATTCAAACAAAGGCTTAAGGTTCTCATCTAGCCTTTGTTCCTTAACAAATTCAGACACTGGGGTTTCATGAAGATCACTGATCTGCATTAATTTCTTTTTACTGCTGAGTTTCTTAGTGGCACTAGCGTTGCTCTCTTGGGTAGGAGTTCCTTTATCCAGTTCCTTCCCCCTTAATAACTCTGATGGTACCATTTGGGACTTCTGTGTCCTGTGTCGGGTAGTTACACAGACCTGATGAATATGTTTGGCCAAATCATTTCCAATTAAACAACGAGCTGGAATATCTTCCCATACAGCTACCTTCCAGTCTCCTGTCCAGTTCTTGTATGTAATATGAATGATTGCAGTTGGAGCTGAAAACGCAGGCCCTCCTAGGCCTTTTAATAATACATTTTCTTGGGGAATGAGGTTTCTAGGAGGAATCAGATGTGGCTGGAACACACAGATCTGTGAGCCTGTATCTCTAATTCCCCATACAGTTTTCCCTAGAACCTCTATTTTCTCTCCATATTCATTCATCCACTCTGTGTTAAGGGTCACTACCATGCAGAGATTAGAAGTGTGAGGCAAGAAACTGGTTCCTTCTTCCCCACCAGGCCTCATTTCCTTGGCAACTGGCCTAGCCAGCTCAAGTTGACAAGTTTGCCTTTGCTGAACTGACTCCACTTTATTCGGGCAATATGAATGTTTAGGCTTTTCCCTTTCATCTTTGTCCACCCTCTCTGGGCATTGGAATTGAAAATGGCCAGCTTTCCAACAGTTATAACATATTTTATTTCCTGTTGGTGAGGAAATGTTCTTTATTCTGGGCCTATTCCTGTCAGGACTGCGAGGAGTTTCTTTTGCCTTCTCAGTACCCCTGCCATAAAATGGCTGCCTGTTTCTAGGAAATTTCCTATCACAGTTTTGGGGTTTTGGAGCACCTCTGATGGTAACTAGATGGTCCATCATTTCAGCTGCCTGGTTAACTGTTATAGGCTTTTTGTCCTGTTCCAGCCATCAATATTCATATGGCAGGATGTTATAAAATTGTTCAAGCCCTATGAGCTCTTGCAGCCATTCTTGTGTCTCTGCTTCAGATCCTGAAACCCATCCTTCCAGTGATCTACACCCCATCTGTGAATAGGTTTCCTCTGGTTTTTTCTTCAGCCCACAAACTCTTTTCAGTGATGTTCAGGAGTCAAACCAAATCTTTGCTTGAATCTTTCTTTAAACAAGTCATAATCATGGACTTCTTCAGCTGACATTTGCCCATAGATGTCTGCCATCACCCCACAAATTTGAGATCTGAGGTAACTCATCCTCTCCTCTGGTCTTATTTGTAATTCGCCACACGCTCTCTCAAAACTAATGAAAAAGGCTTCCACATTATCCCCTTGTAATTTTTAGGGAATCTCTTCATGTCTACATGAGGCACTAAGCTACTTTCTTGCCCATTCCTGCCAAATTGTGAAGCAGAAACCAGAGATAAGACCCTTTCGGTTAGGAAAAAAGTTTTTATTTTGCTGGCAAGCCTCTGCTGGGATATCTCCCAAAAGAAACCGAGCCCCCCTTATTTGAGCTCACAAGCATTTATCCATTTTTCCAGTACAGTCATCACATGTTCAATAAAGGAAACAGATGCATACAAAGGTTCCCACCGTTCTCTAGCGTAATCTTACAAACGTTGCAAAGTAAAGGAAGCATAAGCGTAGCATGCCACATTCCATCCTCCCTAGCATTCTATCTTACAGAGTTCTATTGTATTCCTTTCAAACACAGAGGGACTTCAACTGCAGAGAAAATTAACTGCTTTTCCCTCACACTCAGAGGTCATCTAGACTGACCCATCACAATTGGGCTTGTAATTCTATTTCTCTTAATTTTAGTTTATGTTCCATCTCCATTTGTTTTTCTTTTAGAGCCCTTTGCTCCCTTTCCCTTTCCTTTTCATACTCCATCTCTTTTAAAGCTCTTTGTGCCTCCCGTTCTTTTAAAACTCTTTGTTCCTCCAGTTCTTTTTCTCTTAATGTTAGTTCATAAAGCTGTAGTTCATGAGTTCTTTGCTCCCTTTCCTTGTCTTTTTCATATCCCATTTGTTTTTCTTTTAGAGCTCTTTCCTCTTCCATTCTTTTCATCTCAAGTTTTCTTTTCCATATTTCTACACTCTCTACAGACTCAAGTGTAGCCATTTTAACAAAGAGCTGTTCTTTCTCAGGGCTTTCCATTCTGGCTTTTGTCTTTTTAGATGGCATCAAAAATGTTAGTATTTCCCTACTAATTACCCACACAGTTACCTCAGGAAATACTACTTTATTCTTTTGCTTAAACCACCTTGACAGTTTCTTAGAGAGAGATTACACAATGTGTGCCTTTTATTCTTAGAACTAAGAAATTTTATTTTGGGTATTCCATAGATTCCCTTACTATGTACCTTCAAACTGTTACCTCAGGGAATCTTGCCTACCAAATCCCACTGGATTATTTCAATCAGATCCCACCAAAAAAATTTTTGGTCAGATCTCTACAAATTTTCTAGTCTGATCCCACCAATTTCCTGGTCAGATCCCACCGCTGCCACCACTCTTCGTGGAAAACACACGGGGAAAACCACGGCCTGTCAGTGCCAAGTGTGAAATGCGCACTCAAGCCTAGTACTCAAGGCCTGCCCAGCCTGACACCTCTTTGTGATCAGCACTGCACAGCCAGGGAGATCTGTGAATCAAGGTAAGGCCAGGACAAACGGGGATGCCTCAGTTCTCCCTCTCTGAGAACGCAGTCCCTTCCTCACTCTTGTCCCCCCTTGGCTTCTTCCTTTCAGGGTTATCTCCCTCTTTACTGCGTTCCCTAAATCTGCCCTTCTCCCAGATGTAAGGATCAGCAGTGATTTATATTTTTCCAAGACTGTAGTACTGTTGGCACTAGGGTCAAGATGATATTATTGGTAGCGTGTATATTCCAGGATTCAAAATAAGACTCTGGCCATTTCTGCATGGGGTATTTGTAATGGTGCAGGCCGTCCTCCAGGGAGGACATCTGCACCTGGGAGCGGACTGGGTCCAGACTACTTAATGTAGATCCGCACCTCAGCCTGCTCTGGAACGACCCCAAGTGGTCGTTCAGTGTGCTTTTGAAAGACCGGAAAAATCAGGTCTTTCAAAAGTAATCAGCTTAAACTGTGAGCCTGCTCCCTTGTGCAGATTCGCAGGCTTGCACCAATGCGAGCCTGCGATCTGCCGGGCGTGGGCTTTAGGCTGGCGAGCTTCAGTGTTTGGTCGAGACGCTCAACCAACTGGAAGCTGCCATTTTTGACACCGGAGCAGTGTGGAGCGATGAGCACACACTGCTCCGGAGCAGCCTGGACCGGACCGGGAAACCAGAAGATTCGGTAAGTAGCAGCGTGGGGTGATTCCTTCGCCCGGTGAGGAAATGGCCTCTGTAACACTGTTTTAAGGAACACAGAACTTCAAACATTTATTGTAACACTTTAAATGTGTCTTGCATCTAAATGTTTATAAACAGCACAATATTCTTCTCTCTCTCTCTCTGTCTCTCTGTCTTTCAATTCATTCTGTCTCTCTCGTATACCCAATTTCTCAGTTCTCTCTCCCACCGAGCTCTTCAGATCTCCAACCTCACCAAACACACCACAAATCACACTCCCTTCAAACACACTCCAGACAGTTAAAAAACGTTATTTTCCTCTTTCCACCAGCCCCTCCCCTGGGCTATCCAAAGTTCCATTTCACCAGCCAATCAGCTTAAACACTCTCAGTTGCCAAGGAGGCTCTGTTGTCAGGACTTCCCTCCCATCAGGTTCATCACACCACCTAAAAGCAGTGTCTCACAACATACAATTTCTGCCATTGGATAGAGGCAAAAAGAACCTAAATTCCATTTTCTAGCAGTGAACTGGAAAATCTGCTTCCTCTTGACTTTTCTGTAAGGGGGAAGTGGATCACTATTCCTCAAAGGTAGGAATGAGGATGACACAAGACATGGCATTAATTTCACCTTTAAATTTTGTGATTAGGCTACTCTGTCCCACATTGCTACATTTAATACCTACAGCTGCCAGCCCTTATGGAGTCTAAGGCCCTTTTCGCACGGCAAAAGGGCCCCTTGAGCATCGCGTAAATGTGAAGAGCGGTCTGCATGACGCACTCCCATTTATGCAACACTCAAGGCCCTCACGCGCAGCAGACACGCATTTTTTTATTTTCAGCTTTTAGCCAAAAATGACCCGTGCTTGCACAATGCTCACCTGGGCCACACTCACCAGCTATGTGGAGCTTCTGGAGCTGGGCCGGTCACCCATCCTCTCCTCAGTGCAGCTTCCAACTCCCAGGCTGCACTGCAGAAGGAAGGGGCGGGGCACTGGCGGGGCTCTCGCACAAGCAGGAACGAACTGCGGAGCTGAAGCAGGAGGCTTGCAAGAGCCTTCCTGCCCAGGCTTCTCGCACGAGGACCCCAACCCAGCAGCATTAAAAGGTAAGGTGCGAAAAGGGCTTTTGAAAGGCAGCAGTCGGTGACTTTTGTGTTCTTTTTTAGTTCCTTTGAGGAGAAAAAAAATCTAGCTAGCTGGAAGATTTAAAGCTGACCACCCAAGTGTGATGTCCCTAGTGATCAGGCTTATTTCAGTCTAAACAACAAACCAATGATTACTGTGCATTGAATGCAATGTGCAGTTCAGCCCTTAAGTGTACATATGTGCACAGTTGTATGAGACACTCTTCCCTTCCCTTCCCTTCCCTTCCCTTCCCTTCCCTTCCCTTCCCTTCCCTTCCCTTCCTTTTTATGCTGTCTGTCTGCTCTGGTCCTCTGCCCTTATGATCATAATGCACAGACTCAGTGACTCCTCTCTATGACTTGAGCAGCCAGAGGTGGGTAAAGGAAGGTAAATAACATTCAAAGGAGACCAAGGACCTAAGAGGTCTTGTGGAGGCAAATTATTACAAGTCCAACCTTTCTCTGAGATGGCTAATTCTTGGAGAAAATACTGCAGTGTGACACCTGAAGCAATATCTACCGTAAGTATAGTCCTTCAGAATTGCTTACACAGATGATCTACAGTGTCAGTCCTATACCCTCTTCTCTGGGTGTAAGGACCATTGAACACTACAGCACTGACTTCTCCTTACACTGAACATTGGGGAAACCTAAGGCCTTTCAGCCGTACGCTGTTCTAGTGCTATTATTCCACTTTCAACATCCTGTGGAATTCTGCAGTTTGTCGTTTCCTGAAACCAAAGAGCTTTCTGGCTGAGAATTCTAAAGGCCCCTCCCTAAACTGCAAACCCCAGGATTCCATAAGATGTTGAAAGTGGAATAATAGCACTAGAACAGTGTAGTACAGAAAGGCCCTTAGTCTCTAATACTAGATATGAACTACATGTCACCAAAGCAAAAGTAATGATAAAAAACACACCATGACAGCCACGTAAACCGTTAAAATTCCCATGAGATATCTTTTTAAACATTTAAGAGATGAGCTTTAGTGCACAATCTTAAGAAATTTTTTCCCAGCATTGTGAGACAAAGAAGAATCTCACTTGCTTAATACACAGTTAAATCTAAATTCCAAGCTATGGAAACAGTAAAAAACAGTAGCATAGTCTCCAAAACTTGCCTCTCTACCCACAAGCCAACTCAAAAGGAGATTCCATTCAGTTCAGTGGGACTTACTCTGGGAAAACTTTGTATACTGAAATATTCTCAAATATCACTAAAATGCATGGATTTCTTTTCATCCCATTTAACTTCTAGAGTATTGTACATAATTTTTCCCACCCACTCTCATTTTTATTCTAACTGCAATCCATAAGCAAGAGGCTATGATGTCACAACACAAGAATTATAAGGAACTGGGTGTGACTTCAAGTCCTTTTACATGACACAATTATAACACTTTCATTCCACTTTATCTGTTGTGGCGCCATCCTACGAAATCCTTATATGTGCAGTTTTATGAGCTATTTTGACTCCTCTACCAGAGAACTCTAGTGTCTGCCCAAACTACAAATTCCAGGTTTCCATGGGATGTCAGTTAAAGTGGAATCAAAGGTTAGTATGAAAGAGCTCCAGTCTATAATGCTCATGGCACAGAGGGGGCAGGTGTGGACACAGAGTTTATGTAGTGACCAGGGATCCAAACGAAATCTGTACTTCAGAGCAGGTCTGACAAAATCATTTTGGTTTTAGAAAACTATATTACATTTATTTTTAATCACTGTGTTCATAGGCATGCACACACAGGGTGTTGTATTTATTGATTTGGGCTTGTTTCTTTCTCTTTTTTTCAAGCGTTGCCAGTTAAGTATATAAATCCCACTGCTTAAAATAGTAAGGGTTTTCTGCATTATACAGCTATTGCACTCTGATTCCACTTTAACTGCCATGGTTCTGTTCTATGGACTTATGGGATTAGTAGTTTAGTGAGGGATACATAGCAGTCTCAGCCAGAGAGCTCCAGTACCTCCCAAGACTACAAACTCCAGGATTCCATAGGAGGCAACCATGATAGTTAAAGTGGAATTATAGTTTCATAATTGTGTAGTGCAGAAAGGCTCGTAATCTTAGGTATTCTTTCGCATAAACAACTTGTGCACTCTTGTTGCCTGGCCCTGTCTTTTTGACCACAGATGGACATTGCTTGGCCACGTGTGCCCTGGTTTTCCTCTGAAAAATTCTGGAAGTTATGCAACAAATCCAGTGTGATCCAATGGCTTGAGAACTGGACAAGGACTCTGGGAGACCAGGGTCTGAATTCCTCCTGCTTGGCCACTGGGCAAATCTTGCTGTCTAGGCCTCAAAGGAAGTAAGTAAATAGCAAATCTTATGTCACTAAGTCATTGTTGATCTGAAGGCACATAACAATAAATGCAGCAGAGACTTGTCAAGGACTAACAAATTCATTAAATGTTTATTGTTGTGGCAGTGAACAAAAAACATAAGATTGGGACAGGACTGGTCTTCAAGTTGGCTTTGATGTATGATGAGCCTATAAGAAACCTCCAAACACTCCAGTTACTAACAGCCTTGCTCAGGTCTTGCAAGCTCAGGGCCTTCTTTGGTTATAAGAATATAAAAAACTGCATGCACGAACACACCATTCCCAAGCAGGCTCAAGTCAAACAATTATATTATTCTCCTCATGTTGCTGAGAAAACCAGGATTTTCTTTTTCATTCAGCTGAAAAATGCCTGAGGAAACAGTCTGAATACCTGGCCAGAGAAACTAGCAAAGACAGCTAAAAAACTTTTACTGCTTGCACTGCTTACACAGACAGTTCACTGCTGGGCACCAAATGGAGGAGGCCAGGAGACTTTAAAACAGATGAGCATTAATGTTTCAGAAGGAAGTGGGGGTTAAGTTTCATTTCCCTTTCGGCTTACTAATTACATTCTTTCACCAAACTGGGAATGAGGCTCTTCATTTAATGCATTAAATGAGCAGAGAATTAATAATCTATTCAGTTATCTCTCCACTGTGAGAATGTATTCAAAAACTGTGCTGTTTCTGAAGAAGTTCTCACAGTGCGGAGCAAAATCTATCTCACAAAAGACTCACTGTTTTCCTATCTCTCACCAACATGGCCATGTAGCGATTGGTGTAAGGAAGGGCAGGCAAGGATTATCCAGTTATATTTTGATAGCCAGATATACATCAGTGATGTGATGTGATTTTCTGGGACCTCTGGAGGGTCTCCAGAAGGTCTCATAGGATGCCTGTATAGTTGTGCACTGCCTATCACCATATAGCTGTATTGGCTACCTCCCATCCTCCCAACACAAGCAGGCAGCAGTGATGTGAGGAGGAGTGATGGTGGCTGAGCATCACCCAACAATGTCCTGATAACTGAGTGATCCTTGGCTGTCTGCCCTCTGCTCCAAAACAGCCATGTAGTGGCCAGGGCAGCATGGGGTACAGCTGAGAATGCATCTGGCTACCAGAATATACAGTTAGCCCTCCATAGCCACAGATTCTGTGTCCATGGATTCAACCAACCATGGCTTGAAAATATTCCCAATAAATAAATAA
Source organism: Iguana delicatissima (assembly GCA_948472985.1). Lineage (NCBI taxonomy): Eukaryota > Metazoa > Chordata > Lepidosauria > Squamata > Iguanidae > Iguana > Iguana delicatissima. The sequence continues at coordinate 619,710 of CAOKZL010001780.1, forward strand.
ATTCAAAAAGCAAACTTTGATCTGGCCATTTTATATAAGGGACACTATTTTACTACAATGTTTCCACATAATGGGACCTGAACATCCACACATTTTCCAGAGGGAGTCCTAGAACCAAACCCTAGCAGATACCAAGGGCCCACTGTAACTAGATGATCTTCACCTGCCTCCTTCGTTTCCCAACATGACCATGTACCAGAGCTTAACCTTGGCTGCATCCTGGCCACTCAGTAGCCACGTTGCGAGGAGCAGAAAAAGAGTGAATCAGGGAGAGAGTTTCCTAATTTGCCCCAGTTCTGTATCTTGGCTTCTTGTTGGGAATGGTGGGGGGAGGCTTTACAGGTTTTCCATGTTGGGGTTTTCTGACCCCCAAAGAAACCCCTTTTTTATTTTCTCCCCACCTCCAGCAGAGTGTTCAGGAATTCTGCTGCTCCCTGTACTCATCTACGTGTATAGCCATTGCGTGGTTTCATGCATCTGATGAAATGGTTTGTAGGCTGAAAAAGTTTATGCCAAATAAAACTTCTTAGTCTTACAAAACTTGCTAAATCTACTAGACATTTTTTGTTTGGCTTCAATAGACTAAAACAACCACCCCCTTAAAACTTTGAAAGGTATTTGTTACTGCAGTTCAGACCTCCTTGGGGACACCCCTAGATATCATTTTGATATCAAACAATTCGGCTTTCCCTGCCACCCAGCTCCACATGTTTGCGAGGCCACCGGACGAGCACACAAACAGGCATGGCCGATCATTGCTGGACATTCCATTCTCCACCAAAGCAGGCCAGATACAGCCGGTTCATCGCTTCAGGGACCTCTCCGGCAAACACCTTATTACATATGTGCGATACTAACAAAAGTCTCCTGCCCCGAGCAGGCTACTGGACAAAGGTTGTGCCGTCCACTTTACCAGTGGTTGTGCATTTGCATACAGTCTACCTCTTTGTCAATTTGGACTTAACTCCATCATGCAACCGAGATATTGTCTCGCACCCAAAACTCATTGTAGTGTGCAGTCACAATTCACTCTATAAAAACTGCTTGGCCTTCTCCAGTGTTCCATCCTGCCTTGCTGCCGTTTCGTTTGGTGAGCCCCCCCCAGCTAATCGAGCTGAGCTTCTTCTTCGCATCCTCGGCTTCTCTCCTAAGTCCAGGACGACGAGACAGGTGTTGTATCACCCACTTCCCTCTGAAAATCCCTATCCCTAATTCAATCTCTGATTCCTTAGTTATCTGTGTGACTGTGGTGTCTTTAATATTTGTCTGTATTCAATAAAACATCATTTTTATTACTTTAAACCCATCTGGATGCTTGACTGACCTGACCCCGTAGATGTTGGGTTGCAAGATCCTGCTAAGTTGCCCTGCCTCTCGCTAGCTTAAGTGAGTGGTCCAGCAAATTTTCCCCAACGTTGTGTTTTATTGTTTGGTTATTTAGGTGTGCCTCCCGGGACCCCTAGTAAACAGGGTAACATATTCCTTTTTGTAAAAAAAAAGAAAAGAAAAAAAAGCAAATACTAGTCCAATATGGAAGACATATCCCTCACCAACTGCTATCCTCTCAAATTTAACTGCTCTTCTATTCCCGTTCTAACCCTGACTGCAAGGTTGCTGTTTTGTCTCCCTGCCACAATTTACATTGCAGCAGAAAATGGTATTCCTGACAAGTATATAAAGCTACTATGAACATTTAAATGGGAGTACTAATTTAACTCAGTGGGCTAGTGATTTTTAACCTTTTCTTTACAGTGATCCACCTGTAAATATAAGTTGTCGACGGGACCCCTCAAGACTTAACTCAAGGTTTAAATATTCAAATATTTATGTATTCGTTTGTTTATTAAAGACTTCTACAACTAGGATTCAAATCCCTACTCAGACACTGGCTACCCTTAGACAAGTCAGGTTCTCTCAACCTCAGAGGAAGGCAAAGGCATACCCCCTCTTAACAAATCTTGCCCCAAATCTTTGTGATAGGTTCACCTTAGGGTTGGTATAACTTGGAAGTGACTTGAAGGCACAGAACAACAACATGCTGCTTACAGGGGAAGCTCTTTCTACCCTTCATGTCCCTCTCCTTTGAAAACTGATTTATGACAAGGTGAACTATCATAGGGGTTTTCTTGGCTAGATTCATTGTGTTTGTCTTTCTTTGAGGATGAGAGAATGGGACTTGCTTGAGGTCACCCAGTGGGTTTCCATGGCCAAGTGGGGATTCAAACCCTGATCTCCAGAGTCATAGTTTGGGCATGTGCACATGCCTGCCACCTTGTCTCTTTCATTAGGGATGCAGCAGCAGGGGACGTGGATTGCTGAGGGACATGGTGGGAGGCGTGTGCAAATGAAGAAGCAGTTTCATCAGCCACACAACCCCTGCTGCTGCTGCATCACTGGTGCTGGTGCTGCTGCTATTGGTGGCCAGCAGTAGGGCTTTGCAGACCCCTTGTGAGGGCTCTGAGACCCCCAGGGGTCCATGGACCCCAAGTTAAGAACCACTGTAGTAGGCCATGTACATGAGCAAATATTTCAAACACCCAGACCATATTCCCATGACAAATAAATGCAGAGTTAGTCCTTCTGAAGGTCCTTTTCTTTATCACAGTTGGAATGCATTTCCTGAAAATCTGAAAATCTGTATCAAAAATCTACCTCAATAAGCTTCTGTCCAATCCCATTGCCTCTTTCCAGCTCCTCCTTGCCTTAAAGAAGCAGCTTATGAGTGGCCACTTCAGGCAGCAGAGCACCTGTGGTAAGGACCTCTGCTACTGTCTCACCAATCTCTCCCCACTGAGCTCCTAATGTGTCCTGTCTCATGCTGCCGCCGTGCCTGTCTCACTTGCTGATTGCACTCTGAAACTGCAGTTCCCTTTACATTTCTTGTGTCTCCTTGTGCCACCACACCTTTGCTTCCTCGTACCTCCTCACTTGGTGCCTTTCTCCTTGCATCCTGTCACTTTACCTCTTCCCTTCCTGTCTTTGCTTCTTGTACTCTGCTGCTGTACCTCTCATCCTCCCTTCCCTGAGCTTGCAGATTTTCTGTGCCTCTCTCACTTATTTCTGACAGTCTGCACATCTAACTTTTCTTTCCCTCCTCCTCCCCTTATCACACACTTTTACAATGCCTCCTTCCCTTGTTTCTTGTACTCTGCCTTCTCCATTCTCCAATTTCTCACTGCACCTTGCTTCCCTTGTATATTGCACTTCCTCTCTCTGTTCTACCCACTTATCTCACCTTACCCTTGTACCATGCACCTGCTGCAGCACCACCTGCCATCTCTTCCTTCTTCCTTCCTCATTTTGTGTTACTACCTGCCTTCTACTGCAGAAAAGTGCCTGCTTTGGATAGGCATGCAGGTATGTGGAAGATAATAGCGCTGCAGTAGCAGCAAGCTGAAGAAGAACAGCCTGTAACTGTGGTTCTTCAAATAGTCATCTGTGAACTCACACAAATGGGTCATCTGTGCCTAGCAGTGCAACATTCCGGACCCTCTAGAGCTTAGCAACAAGCATTTTGGTGAGAATTCTGCCCCCCATCTCCAGGGGCTATAAAGCCACCTTCCCACCTAAACCGTTAGTTCTGTAGCTGCCTAAAGCAGCAGCCAGAGGATCAACAGGTCAAGCAGGACACAAAGAGAGGAAGATGAACAGGATTGTGTGAGTTCACAGATGACCACTAGAAGAACCACAATTACAAGTAGAGAGGCCAGAATTGGGACTTGGTCCTGCATCTGCTGGAAGATGCAGTCTTGTACATCTTCCTGTTGGCATTCCACCTGGAGATTCAAAGAGTATGCCATTTGAAGCATCTGGTGTGCAAATTCCTGTACATAATCTGTGGGAGAGATTGAGTCACAATCTGCCACCTGATTCAAGGGAATGCATCAGTGACATTGATAGCCAACTCCGAAGACGAAGTAGAGGAGACTGAAAGTGATGGCTGACGATATGGTCAGTGGACCAGAGAAACTGGTGTATCCTCCTGATGATGCTCCTGAACAGGGTGTGTTGATGTTGGAAGTGCAGTTTTGGATGCAGGTGGATGATCCTCAGTGTCAACTCAACAAGCCTCAGTGTTAACTCAATGAGCATTGGTGATGACTTGACAGGTGCTAATGAACAATGTGTCCAGGGCTTTGATGTCAGGGTTGAGGTGATCAGCTCCTTGACTCGATTCTTCAGATGATGATGGTGGGGAGGGAATAGGTTCATGCCTTTGGAGGGATCCAGACTATTGGGATGTGTCAGAATGCTCCTGCAGTGATGGATGCTGAAGCTAAGAGAGAGCAGGAGGTGGTATTGCCATCCGAACAGGCAAAGAGTCCACAATCTCCCCATCCAAGGCCGCACGTGTCTTAGCAAGGCATGGACAGGCAACAAGACCTTGCAGAAATGGCAAAGGATCATGCTATACTACCAAGGCAGAAACCTCCTGAAGAGAGGTGTGAATGGTTGAATGCTCTGAGGAATCTCTGACCAGTAGATGTTGCTGCTCCTGCAGTGACTCAAAAGAAGAGCAATGAGACAGGAGGTCCTTAGATCTTTTTTTCTTGTGTTTCTTTGCTGAAGGGGGGCAAGCTGCCTTCCCAGTCATGCTAGGGATCTGCCTTCACTCTTTACAAAGTGGATGTTCAGTCTCATGAGGTGTAAGAGACTGTTGGACTTGATGCTCAGATGGTGAAGAGCATTGAACATGGGTTGAGGTCAAGGAGTGACCTGTTACATATCCTGAAATAGAATGAGATTGTTGGGATTCCCTTGAAGCTAGCAATGAAGAAGAGACTCCTGATCTTGGCACAGAGGTCTCTGAGGACCTCAACCTTGCAGGAGGATGACTCAAAGTCTGCAACACTGTAACTGAGGTGGTGTAGAGAGGCCTGTAGAGAGAGCCATGCCAGAAGCACCAGAAGTGGCCGTCCTTGTTGGGAATCTTACCACAGCACATATAAAATACTGTGGAGGCCATACAATGAAGAACGGAGACAGCAAAATCAAAATTCAATATCCAATCCAAAGTCCAAAGAAGCCGATAAACTGATCAAAGAACAAGACAAAATGCTGGGTCCATTTCCTCACTACACTCTTATAGTGCAATTATTCCTCTTTCAACATCCTATGGAATCCTGGGGTTTGCCATTTAGGGAGGGGCCGGCTGGAAATGACCTGTGAAAAATCCTAAGTCAAAGGGGAAATCTGAGATCAAAACTGAGGTCCATGAGGAAAGCTCTAAAGAAAGGCTCTTGTGATGATGCTGCCATGGCAGATAAAAATGAACTAATGGTTTAAATGGCAAGGTGGTTTAATAGCACTTGTGGATGAGGGTGGGGTTCTCTCTAAAACACTTGTCTCTAATCTCTAGAAGGTTCCAAATGTTGCACTGTGCAGGTGATGACCCATTTGTGTGAGTCCCAGAGACCACGAGGAGAGGGAGATAAAGCGAGGTGGGAGCATAAAGTGAGAGGGAGATAAAGCGAGGTGGGAGCAAGTGATAGCAGAGGCGGTGGTTGGGTGATAGTGGTTGGGCTGGCAGTGGTGAGACAGGATGGAGACAAGGTAGTGGTAATGGGAGGGGCTCCTTTCCTCCCACATCAGCAGCGAAAGAAACTAGCTTCTCATAGAATCATAGAATCATAGAAATGTAGAGTTGGAAGAAACCACAGGGGCCATCCAGTCCAACCCCCTGCCATGTAAGAACACCCTCAAAGCACTCCCGACAGATGGCCATCCAGCCTCTGCTTAAAAACCTCCAAAGAAGGAGACTCCACTACACTCCAAGGCAGCATATTCCACTGCCGGACTGCCCTGACTACCAGGAAGTTCTTCCTGAGGTTCAAGTGGAATCTGCTTTCCTGCAGCTTGAATCCATTGCTCCTTGTGTTACACCCCAGAGTAACCCTAAGAGAGGGCCTCTAAAATTGGCAAGACTTCCCCCATATTGGATATTGGTTAGCAAAGGTCAGTTGTGGTTAAAAACAACCTTGGCAATGAATGGGAAATCCTTAACAACCAGACTGTCTCCCTCTGCTGTATGGGAATGTAGACAACGTCCTTTAGGCTAAAAGACTGACTCTATCACGCACCTGAACTTCCCAGTAAGAAACAATACCGAGGAGGGGTCGTGATATTTGCCTAACATTATATTCCACAGTCATCGCCCATTAGCACCACTTTGCCAGCTGATATCTGGCCTGAGGACAGAAATTGGCTATAAAAATCCTCACTTTTTGAGCCTGTTTGGAGACCCTCCCAGACCGGACAAGGGCCCGTTTCGCTGCTACCAAGGTGTCCCACTCAAGCCTCTCGGACGCTGCTGAGAGCTAAATGTGACTTGCGTCTCTGACCCACCGCGAACCCCACTGCTTCCAGGCTTCCAGCCTCGGGATCCAGCCTCCCCTTGGTGCTTTACACCGAGTCTTTGCTAATCTCCTCCTTCTCCAGGACGCCTAGACTAAGGTCTGTATGCCCCCTCTCTCCCAACTGCTTCTTATTTCCAACTTCATTTCTGTAGCCCTTGTGTGGTTGTAGGATTATTTGTTAATGTCTGTTGCGACTTTCTCTGTTAGTTTTAATAAAGTTACTTTAGACTGTTCCTCTGACTCTTGCATGGTTCTGACCCCGTAGACATAGGGTTAAAGATCCCCTGCCCTGACCTCTTGCAAGCTTTGAGTTTCTCTGTTAATTCCCTTAATTTGAAGTCTGTTCGGGTGTCCTCAAGATACCCCCCAATTTTCAGGGTAACACTTGTCCAGGTCTATGGAGCAGCAAAAAACAAGCCCACTCCCTCCTCTACATGGCACCCCTTCAAATATTTAAACATGGCTATCATGTCCCCTCTCAACCTTCTCTTCTGCAGACTAAACATCCCCAGCTCTCTAAGTCTGTCCTCACAGGGCATGGCTTCCAGGCCCCTCACCATTTTGGTCACCCTCCTCTGGATTTGCTCCAGCTTGACCATGTCCTTCTTGAATTGGGGTGCCCAGAACTGGGCACAGTATTCAAGATGAGGTCTAACCAAAGCAGAGTAGAGTGGTACCAGTACCTCCCTCGATCTAGACACCATACTCCTATTGATGCAACTGAGAATTGCATTGGCTTTCTTGGCTGCCGCATCACACTGCTGACTCATGTTCAGCTTGTGGTCTATTAAGACTTCTAGATCCCTTTCGCACGTACTGCTATCCAGCCACGTGTCCCCCATCCTGTATTTCTGTATTCCATTTTGTCTACCTAAGTGTAGGACCTTACATTTCTCTCTTTCATTTCTTCTTTCATTTTGTTAGCCTTGGCCCAGCTCTCCAATCTGTCCAGGTCCTTTTGAATTTTGATCCTGACCTCTGGCGTATTAGCAACCCCTCCCAATTTGGTGTCATCTGCAAATTTGATGAGCATGCCCTCTATTCCTTCATCCAAGTTGTTGATGAAGATATTGAACAGCACTGGGCCCAGGACAGAACCCTGTGGCACCCCGCTAGTCACTCCTCTCCAGGATGAAAAGCAGCCATTGGTGAGCACCCTTTGGGAACAGTCAGTCAACCAGTTACAGATCCACCTGACAGTAGCCCTGTCCAGCCGACATTTTACTAGCTTCTTTGCAAGAATGTCATGGGGAACTTTGTCAAAGGCCTTACTGAAATCGACATATGCTACACCCATAGCATTCCCTTCATCTATCAAGCTAGTAACTCTGTCATAAAAAGAGATAAGATTAGTCTGGCATGACTTATTTTTGAGAAATCCATGTTGACTTCTCATAATTACCACATTGCTTTCTAAGTGATTAGAAACCGATTGCTTAATGATCTTCCCCAGGATCTTTCCGGGTACTGATGTCAGGCTGACTGTGCGATAATTATTTGGGTCCTCTTTTTTTCCCTTCTTGAAGATGAGGACAACATTTGCTCTCTTCCAGTCTGCTGGAACTTCTCCTGTCCTCCAAGATTTCTCAAAGATTATAGCAAGCGGTTCCGAAATGACCTCTGCCAGTTCTTTTAATATCCTAGGATGCAATTCATCTGGCCCTGGAGACTTGCATTCATCCAGTGTGGCCAGGTATTCCTGTACCACCCCTCTCCCTATTACGTGCCTCATTTCCCCTTCTTCCTCACCTGCTCCCCAACCGCCAGGTTGAGTGCTTGTATCCTTCTGGGAAAAAACTGAGGCAAAGAAGGTGTTAAGTAGTTCTGCCTTTTCTCTCCCCCTTGTGAGTAATTCACCATCTTCTCTGCGCAGCGACCCTATCGTCACCTTCTTTTTCCTTTTGCTGCGGACGTATTTAAAAAAGCCCTTTTTATTGTTTTTAATGTCTCTCGCCAGCCGAAGTTCGTCCTGTGCTTTAGTCTTTCTGACCTCCTCCCTACATCTCCTGGCTATCTGCTTAAATTCTTCTTTGGTGGTTTCCCCCTTCCTCCATTTCCTGTACATGTTTCTCTTAACACTGAGCTCAGCTGAGAGTTCTTTAGTCAACCATTCTGGTTTCTTCAGATGCTTTCCATTTTTCCTCCTTATTGGCACAGTTTTAGACTGTGCCTTCAGTATCTCCCTTTTAAGGAACTCCCATGCCTCCTGAACTCCTTTCTCTTTCACTATTCTTGACCATGGAATTTCAGCCAGCAGCTCCTCAAGTTTACAGAGCTCTGCTTTTTTAAAATCTAAGATGAGTGTCTGGCTACACTTATCTTCTCCTTCCCACTGAATGCCAAATTTCAATAGGGCATGGTCATTCCCCTCTAAAGATCCAACCACTTCTACCTCATTAACAAGGTCATCCCTGTTGGTCAGGATCAGATCTAGAATATTTGATCCCCTTGCCTCCTCTTCCACCTTCTGGACCATGAAATTGTCCGCAAGACGAGCAAGAAACTTGCTGGGCCTTGCTGTCTTGCCAGAGTTTGACTACCAACATATATCCGGGTAATTGAAATCTCCCATTATTACTGTATCTCTCCTTTTTGAATGTGCAGTCATTTGGTTGAGGAATGCGTCATCAAAGTCCTCAGTCTGGGTTGGAGGTCTGTAGTAAACCCTCACCAAAATATCCCTATTGTTTCTCGCTCCCTTAATTCTTACCCAGATGCTCTCGACCTGGCTTTCTGGGTTTGAGTCAAGGATCTCTTCACAGGTGAAAACATCCTTGACATACAAAGCTACTTTCTTGTTTGGTCTATTTCTACAAAATAGGCTATACTCCTCTATTCCTACATTCCAATCATGAGACTCATCCCACCAGGTCTCAGTGATGCCTATCAAATCATATTTATTTTGTTGTACTAGGAGTTCAAGTTCATCTTGCTTGTTTTCCATACTCCGTGCATTAGTGTAGAGACACTTAAGTCCCCAGGCCCTTCCAGCAAGTCCTGTACTATAGTTTCTACCCCTACCATCATTGGACACTTGTACTACTTGGCCAATATCATTTGGGCCTTTTCCTTCTGCACTCTCCGAGTCCTTGCCCTGAATAATATTGTCTCCCTCCCCAGCGGAACTTAGTTTAAAGACCTCTTAATCCTCCTTGCGAGACTGATTGCAAAAACATTCCTGCCAAGTTTCGTGAGGTGCAGCCCATCCCTTGCCAGAAGCCCATGTTCATGGAAGTTCAGGCCATGATCCAAAAACCCAAACCGTTGCCTGCAGCACCATGTGCGGAGCCAGTTGTTAACCTCTGTTATTGCCCTTTCCCTTTGTGCACCATGTCCTTGAACAGGAAGGAGAGACGAAATGACCACCTGCCCACCAAGGTCCTTAAGGTTTGTCCCCATAAGCTCGTAATCCTTTGTGATATGGTGAAAGCTGTGCCTCTCAGTGTCATTGGTTCCGACATGAACCAAAATGAGGGGCTTATGGTCAGTGGGCTTGACCAGCTTGGTTAGTCTCTCCGTTATGTGGTTGATTTTGGCTCCAGGAAGACAGCAGACCTCTTAAATGAGCTTGTCCAGTTTGCAAATTGCCGGTTTGGTTCCTATGAGCAAGGAGTCCCCAACAACCAGGACTTGCCTCCTCTGAGGCTTGTCTGGGGCTCCTCGATGAGCAGGTTCTGCTAGGACTGCCTGGGCATTCTGTTGAGGCTGGGAGTGTTGATCTTGTTCCTGTTGCCGAAGTTGGATTCCTTCTTGTTGACATTCTGTTCCCTCCTCCGCTTACTCATCCACTCCTTTAGAGCTGCCTGCCTGTATGTCATGGAGGGTTGCTGCACGAGTGCCTTGTTACCACTGTCTCAGAGGAGAGATTGGTGTCTATCTCAACTGCCTCTGAGGGTAATGTTTTTCCTGGCAAGACAGAGAGCAAGACAAAGCCATGAACTGCCTTGGCTCCTCTTAGGGCCCTTTCTTAAAATACACAGCTATTTAGGTCAGAAGATCTGATGTCCCTATGTCTTTTTTTTTTTTTTTAAAAAAGGAACTTCTAATTAATGTTTAAAGTCATAAAAGTGAAAAATCCTTCTGATTAAGATGGAACTGTAACACTTTGCAACTATCTTCTTTCTCTAATCAAGAGTCTATTCCCCCCATATGTTAGAACAACTGAAACAGAAAGTTGGGGATTGACATTTTGAAACAGAATAATTAAGGATTTAAGTACATACACTTTATGAATACACTGAATTGCTTTTATTTGTAAGAAGGATCTGGATTTTAGTAAGGAGAAAGCATAGCATGAGAAAGTACTGATGTTAACAGTTGGATGTTGATAGCATTGCTTGTTGGCAGCCTCTGGTTAGACACAAGGACACAAGAGAAGTGAATTGAAGGAAAATGAATTGTTAATTCTGTGACTACTGGATTAAGTGAAACATGGAACTTTCCCTGGAACAGTTACAAACTGCTTTACAATGGATTATGGAGAAAATATGTAGAGAATATGTGGCAAGCTAAGCAAGAAGGAGATGTGGAATTTGACACGGAAGTGAAAGAGGATGAGAGAGACAAGCTCAAGCACAGTTAATGGAGGGAAAGATTCATGAGTTAAGAAACTTCAGTTTGTAAAAGATTTACATCCCAATTGGGAGGAGGAAGAGGAATTTAACATCGATCTGTAAGTGAACTGCTTTGATGGTTGAATAAAATCAAATTAATCTAGCTTGCATGATTGAAGAGGGTGGGAAGATGTCCAAAAATAAAGATACTGTCTCAGGACAGTGATTATAAAACATTATGTGAGCAGTAACTGTGGAAAAGATGGCTACAAGGGAAGAGGAGAGTTAAATTGAGATGAAAGATCTGGTCTAAATTAGGTTAAGTGGTAACAGGCTTAAGATAACGATAAGTGGATCAGGCCCTGAATTTTATAACAGATTTTAGAATATAAAATATTATTGAAGTAATGATTAGTGATGCTTTAAAATGTGTGGTGATGCTTTAAAACATGCAATAGATTTACAGTTTTAATTTGTGACTATATTATGTAAGCAAGTTATAAAGTTAGGATAATGATACTGGATTGGATCTATAAAAATTGATATACAGGAAGCCCCTACCTTTTCACACCCCCTTATTTGACAACCAGTTCTTTTGACACTTACTAATTAAGGACAAGTTTGATTAATTCAATGAGGGTTCTGCTTTTTCATCAGTTTTCATCTTGTTAATTGGCCTTGCTTGGAACCCCTTGCACATGCGTATTGCTTGCAAAAAGAGCTGGGGGAGGGAGAATTGCTAAGCTGTCTGAGAGATTTCACAAGCAATCCATGTGCGGTTGCTCCCAAGTGAGCCTCCATAAGTCCTTCATGTCTTCTACAGTACAGCACATGGGTTCCTCTTTTCAACCAATTTTGTTTTCTGACAGTGATCTGGTCTCTAAACAGTTAGATAAGTGGGAGGAAGTGTATATCTGGATTTAGGAAGGTCATTAAGTATGTAATAGATCTGTATGTACTTAAGTCAGTAAGAAGCATTTAGTTAAAATTAGTAGTATCAAGGTTATTTAGCAGTATTAATCTTATTCACTATGTAATGTCACTTACCATGTAAGCAAATTTAAATAGAATGTAATAGAAAGTAACATGGAAATGTTATGCCTGATAACATTAATGTTCAGGAGAAAAAAGTTACTTTTTTTCTTTTTGAAAACATTATTTGGAGGAGGGGGAGGAAGTAAGATGTTGGGTATTCGTTCTAGAGAGTCATGAATCAATTGGTAGGTTATAATCTGTCCAAAGAAATGAGGGGAGTAGATTTTCTTTTTCTTTCTTTTTTTCTTTTTCTTTTTAAAATTCTTTAACTTTTAATCTGCATTTTTGAAAATGTTTTCCTAGATGTTGTTCTATTCTTTTTTTTATTTTGTGAATTATTTTATGTATTTGTACTGTTTTTAGTGTTTTTAAGGGGATGTTAATTAAAAATAATTTTAAAAGAGTCTGCAATCCTAGTTTTTAACATAATCTGGAGTTTAGATTCATCTATGCCTATCAGCTATGCTTGTGGCAGTGCATGTAGCCCCAGTGTTTACGTATTCCTAGGGACCCCTTTGCTTCAGTACTTCAGTCTTCGTAACTGGTTGCAGACAGCTCAAGTTATAGTGGAGTATGTTATGGAGTGGGGGCAAAATTGTGTTGCAGTAATTTAGAACTTTAACCAAGCATTTAGAAATACACTTTAGACATCCAAAGGGGGGGGGATACCAAGGGAATGCAAACACAGCATATATAGGAGTTCTAGGTATGAATGATTTTTAATGTCTTATTCTCTGCTATGCTGGAAATATCAGGACTGAAGGAAAATTTCAGAGGGGGCAGAATTCTTATGGGGGGCAACATCCTAATTTTACCCATCCTACTCCAGGTTTTAGTCCAGATTTCAAATGTGCCATCCAAAGTAGTGCGCTCTATTCTTAAAATAGGCTCAGCACTATGAATAATTCCTTTAAATTTGGGCTAAATTCCAGAAAGGATTCACTGCCACCAGCTGCCACTGGCTTACAGAAATACAAAACATTTAATATTTCTGTATAATTCTTTAGATTCATTCCTTGCTTGCTTGATTTCCTGGATCAATATTAAAAGATTTAGTATGAATCATTTTATATGTACATCAAGTTTCATACTTTAAGCTCAAAGAGCACATCTGCAGGCTTAAGTGCCACACTATTACTTTTGTCACAGGCACAGGGCTAAGTCAATCAATGGAAAACAAGGGGAATCAGAACAGAGGCTCACAGGTGTATCACACAGTTTCAGTAATCCACCCCCACCAAAAATCTATAGGGAAGCAAGGAGGGAAAACCTCATAATAACAAGGGGACTACTTGTTAACTGGCAATAATCCCCTTCAGCAATATTTCACACTTTCGCAAAGTGAAGGCATATATTTTAATGGTTTTGCATTTAGAAGCAAAATAAATGAACTTGTTGGGCAGCTCCCAAAACAGACTGGAAAAAAAAAGAGTTAAACAAAATTAAGATATGCACTTCTGTTACCAAGAAGTAATTAATGGAACTAACTCTATTACCTGAGTACCTATATCTCTACTGAATTCCTATGACACATGTGTCTATTCCCATGGAAATTTCTGGATATCCAAGGATCACTGTGCAAAAATATTGTCACTGCACTCATGCAGCTAAGATCTCTCTCTTTCTCTTTCTGTTCCTTTTACAGTGTAAAGTGAGTGGGTAGGTTCTAACCACCATTTCTAACAACCTGACAGATTATAAACTCACTGTATAAGAACCGGGAAAGCATAGAAAGCCAGCAATAAAACAAGAGATATCAAATCAAACCAAACTTTATTTTATGGTCCATAGACCCAACATAGTGAACCATCCAATGGTACAATATAGAGAAAATACACCAACTAAAAATAGGATATAAATATGTAAGTAAGATAGATGATAAACAGGATATAAAAGCATAAAATAGGGCATAAATGCATAAAATAGTACACAAATACATGAAGTACACTAAAATCATAGACCATATGGATTATTAGATAAAATATAAATATATTTTACTTAATCCATATTGTCTATGATTTTCATTTACTTCATGTATTTTTATACTATTTTATGCACTTATGTCCTATTTTACACTTTTATATCCTGTTTATCATCTATCTTACTTATATATTTATATCCTACTTTTAGTTGGTGTATTTTCTCTATACCGTGCCATTGGAATGTTAGGTCTATGGACCATAAAAGTTTGATTTGACATAAGCAAGAGACATTACATGGTGCCTTCACTGACTCTTACATGCAGCTAGAGTGCAATAATCCTCCCTTTGGTGTATGTGATAAGACACTGAGGGGCAACTTCTTCCCCATCATAGCAGCAGCATTTGTCTGGGTAGATCTTGAAGGTACAGGAAATTCCTACACCACAAATGGTTGTATGACAGGAAGTGGGAGTTTTTGGTGTGGGAATTAGACAGTAGTTGTTTCTTCTAGAAACTGAAATTGGCTGAACCAGCTTTTTTTTTTTTAAAGGTTCCTCACACATGTTGTCCTGTATTGGAGATCTGTTTCTCATTACTCCAAAAGTGGTGGCACTGCTAGCTCTTTAACTGAAGGAATCCTACCCAAATGTGACTCATAGGACATTTAATTTGCCACAAAGGCAGCTGCAACTAAAGCTACATTAAATATAGGCTTGGTAATACTTCTGACATAACATAACCTGTCATGAAAAATTAATGGGAAATGAGTGGGGGAAGCATATGAATTGAAGCAGCTGACTTTCTGAAATGGAGCTGTAAATGGCTTGTATTTCTGCCCCCCGGGGTTTGAAAAATATTTTTAGTCACTAGGTTTTATCAGTTTGGAGGTACAAGGTTTCTAGAAATCCAATTTCCCAGTCTCCTGTAACACAAAAGTCATTATAAGGGGGGCTTGTTTTCTCTAGTAAGCAGTGATCTTTATATAAAAGATTGCTTTTACCTGGCTCAAACATTTTTCCAGTTATCAACAATGCTTTTACAATACCATTATTTTGCTAAATTGAAAAATATACGTTTTTAAGTCCTAGGCCTTATGCCATTTTTACCCCCTGTGGAATTCTGGGACTTAGTTTATGGAGAGGCATTTAAATTCTCAGCCAGAGAACTCTTTGGCTTCAACAAACTACAAACCCCAGAATTCCACAGGAAGTTGAAAGTGGAATAACAGGGTAGGGTGGAAATGGCCCTACTGATTTTTCTGGAAAAGTCAAGATGCTGTTGAAACCTCTGAAAATTTTTTGGTGGCACTTATATTTGGTGGCATCATGCTCACAATTATGGAATATTAAGGGGGGGGATAGGCCACAAGTGTTACCTCAAAAGGTGAGTGACTAGGACCTCAGGACTCAAACTGAAGGAGATGAATGAGGTTAGAATGCTGGGATTGACAGTAAGGGAAAGTGTTAACTTCCTTTTCTGCAAAGGCTGCAGGCTGGGGATAATAGGTGTGAATTGCTCCCTTTTGTTCCCCCTTCAGTAAGTGAAAGTGCTAATTGCTTACGCGTGTATCAGTTGCTGTATTAGCTCTCTGCAGACCAGCAGATGCAACCTTGAGAGCTCTTCAAAAAAGGATTCGCTTTGTACTTTTATCTACTGAGAAAACGTCAGGAGGATCGTTGGCCATGAGTAAACTTGTATCACTTTCTAAATAATTTTTGTTCTCTTTTTACACATATGTGCTAAGTTAATGATGTAATGGAAATTTAAACCCCAAAAATCTTTTTCTTCTGTGATGGGCTGGCTAAATGAATGATTGATTGCTGACATGGAAGCCCAAAAGGTATATAGTGATGCTACCTTAATTAATAGGACGACAGTTCTGGGATAGCTGTCATCCTTGCGAAAGTAAATTGTTAACAATAAAAAGGCTTTTTGATTTTTCCCTAAAACCTGGTCTTGTTTTTTCTGGCCACAACATTTCTGGTGCATTGGCTGGGAAACAGGGGAAGGGGCTATTTTCCCCCTTGACGGACGTTTACGGGGGGATTAGCCCCCCCACAAAACCCGGGGCGCCCTCGCCCTTTTTGTTGAAGAGGTTTGGTTGGGGGAGTGGTGGCGTCCCTGGCGAAAGATCCAGTCAACAGACCTCGGGTTACAGCTGGAAACCAAGCCTCCCATGGCCCTCTGGTGAGTAGACCTCCCTCATTTTTGGGAAAGGGGGGAAGGGGGGAAATGATCACTCCCCGAGTTTCGGCCAGTACCTCTCAGCAGTGGAGAGCGAAACCCCAAAACTCTTGGTATGGCGGAATAATAAATGAGACGTTTCAGTTGTGGTTTAATGGGCCTGATGGGAGGTTGTTCGTCTGAATGAAAGAAGCGTGTATGATTTAGTAAATGCCGCACTTCCCACGTCCATGCTGTTGATCGTCCAGGTGGCTAGGTCAGCATTAAGTGACTGGAGTCAAAACACCTTTGCGGGGCGACGGGCCCCCCTTCACCCGTGCGTAACCCCATTCCCATTGTGTCTTGTCTGGAACTTGGGAGGAAAGGGGAGGGGGGAAGTTGGGAATCCTTTGGAGTGTATGGTAAAGAATTTAAAAAGGGCTTTAAAGGAGATTAGGGGGGACCACCAATGCCCCCCAAAGCGGCTGCAGAATTTGTGTAAGGTAGAGTGGCCATCCTTCAGGGTGGGATGGCCGCCTGAGGGGAGTTTAGAACCTGCCAGGGTGAAGGCGGTCTTTTCCCGAGTGGCTGGGAACGTTGCCTATGCAGACCAGTATCCATACATAGATTCATGGGACACTGGGGTTTAAAAAATCCCCAGTGGTTGCAGAAGTGTCAGGAGCAGATTTGTAAAGCAATTTGGTTAAAAAGAAAAATTCAGAGGAAGCTTGGTGCCAAGCTAAATTGCCTACTCGGCTTCAGGGGAAACCCAAACGACCCCCCCCCCATATATGGTCCCGCTGCTGGCGGCAGGAGCATTGCAGCCCCCGAATTTAGTAACGGTTCCTGTACCAGTGGTGTAGCGGCACAAGGGGGGGAAACCCCCAATATAAGTAAAAAAAAGGACCATGACGGGGGAAATTTGGGGAAAAAATGGATCCAGTTGTCCGGGAAGGGGAAAGCCTGGAGGGCTGCCATGGGACCTTAGACCCAGGGTTAACAAGGAAGCCGGGAGTCGGAGAAGGCGCAGGCCCCAGCGGTGAAGTGGTGGCGCCCTTAAGACAAGTTACACAAATGCTGGGGGATTCAGGTGAGGAAGATGGATTCCGACGAGTGCAGAGCTATCAGTACACTCCTTTCACCACTTCCGACCTCTTAAATTGGAAGTCACATTATGCCACTTATACGGAGAAACCTCATGAGATGGTAGAGTTGTGCGCAAGCATTATGGCTTCTCATACCCCAAATTGGAAAGATTGCCAGCAGCTGTTGATGACTTTGTTTAATTGAGGAGGGGAGGCGCGTAATCCAGCAAGCGGAGCGGATAGCAAAGGAAAGGGCACCGCCATGGGTGGCAGACCCAGAGCAGGGATGAGAGGAAGGGACCATTGACAGATCCTAGATGGGATCCAAACCATTCAGATCAATTGGCTTTATTAAATGATTACCAGTCTCTTTTAGTGGAAGCGATGCGGGCAGGAATGAAGAAGCCTGTGAACATGACTAAAGTAATGGAAGTGATAAGGGAGCTGGAGTCCCAGGGGGATTATCTGGAAAGGCTGCTTAACATACCCAGTACACTCCTTAATCCAGATACCCGGGGAAACCCAAAGATGGTGAATATGGCATTTGTAGCGCAGAGCCAACCAGATATAAGGAGGAAGCTCGAAGCAAGAGGGGTTTGCCGGAATGAATTTGAGTCAGTTATTGGAGATTGCCCAGAAGGTGTATGTTAATAGAGACCAAGAGGAGAAGGGGGAAAAGGGGGATGCATAACAAAGCAGAATTATTGGCTAGGGTCTAGCATAAAGAAAGTCCCCGTGAACAGGGGCCAGGAGGGGAGATTTGGTGGAGGGGGACCCCCGTTGAGGCAAGATGAGTGTGCCATATGCCATCAGCTTGGACATTGGAAAAGAGAATGCCCAAGGCAGAGGGGACTGGGAAGTAGAGAGAAAAGGGGAATAGAGGAAGGGGAAGAGGAGTAAACAGAGGAAGAGTGGTGAACGGAAGATATAGCTGCCACGAACGAAAGACCTACAGAGAATTTATTGGGCTGGCAGCTTTGGAGCTTCAATGGAAAACCCGGGGCCCCCCTCCTTCTCGGCCCGGGGGAGCCCATGGTCACAGCCCGAGTGGGGGGCCGAGCCATTCCAATGATGATAGATACAGGGGCAGGGATCAGTGATGAACTTGGGAATAGCCCCTAAAACAAAGAATGAAGTTGCAATTGTGGGAGCCACTGGAAAGACAGAACAGCATCCTCTGTTGGAAAATAGAGTTGTGGTTTTGGGGAAAGACACCGGGTGACCCATCGGTTTTTATATTTGCCTAAGTGCCCAGACCTTCCTGGGAGGGGACCTGCTGTCCAAATTAAGACCCCAGATTTAATTGAAGAAGATGGACAGATGGAAGTAGACTTTGGGGGCCCAAAGAGTTACAGTAACATATCCTATGGAAGAGGATTGGCGGCGGTTTAATTGGTTCAACAGGAACAGCCAACAATTTTTGGGCCCCCGGGATTTTGGGCCGGGTAATCCCCCAGGGTTGGCAAGGTTTGTAGCACCCGTAGTGGTGAACTGAAGTCCCACGCAGAGCCAGTAAGAATAAAACAATATGATGTACCAAGAGAAGTGCTAAGGGAAACAGAAACATTTGGAGCGACTGAAAAGGTATAGCATAATTCAAGGTCGCTCCCCATGGAACACACCGCTGCTTCCTGTGTTAAAGCCCGGAACCAATAATACCGTCCAGTTCAAGACTTGAGAGCCAAAATAAAGCCACAGTGACTTTGCACCCGGGTTTGGGAAATCCATATGTTTTGATGGGACGGATTCCATCCACTGCTACACATTTTACTGTCCTGGATTTAAAGGATGCATTCTTTTGATGGCTAGCCCCCCAGAGCCAGCAGATATTTGCCTTTCAGGTGGAGGACCCCATGACGGGGCGGAAAACCCAGATGTGCTGGACAAGGCTGGTGCAGGGGGGGAAAGAATTTCCAATGATTTTCAGAAGGCTTTTGGCCAAGATTTAAAAAGATTTAGATCAGAACCTGGAAGGCGAGTTCTACTCCAGTATGTGGACGATTTACTGCTGGCAGCCGTTGGTGAAAAAGAATGTAGAGAGGCAACACAGGAACTGTTACAATTATTATGGGAAGCTGGTTACAAAGTGTCCAGGAAGAAGGCTCAATTGTGTAAGCCGAAGTGCAGATCGGGATATGGGTGGTTCGGGGAAAAAAGAGTGCTAGGTCAGGAAAGGAAGGAAGCCATGTGTGCTCTACCCAGCCGCGAAATGGAAGATGGTGCGAGAGTTCCTGGGCGCAGCCGGATTCTGTAGAATCTGGCTTCCCAATTTCGCGGTGATGAGTAAGCCCCTATATGAAGCCACAAAAGGCCCCAGAAGTCAGAATTCATATGGGGAAAGGAACAAAGGAAGGCATGGGAACAGATCAAGAGAACATTGATGGAAGCCCCAGCGTTAGGATTACCAGATGTGACAAAAAAATTTCTGCCTCATGTTGATGAAAGAAGTGGAATTGCTGAGGAGTGCTAACGCAAAAGTTGGGGTCGTGGCAACAACCGGTAGCCTTTTGTCCAAGCAACTGGATCCAGTGGCTAGGGGTGGAGGATGCCTAGAGCTGTAGCAGTGACTGCACTGCTAGAAAAAAAAGCGGACAACAGCTCTGGGGCAGAATTTGGTTGAAAAATCCTGCATTCAGTACAAGCCTTGATGGAGTATAAGGGGAAAATTTGGTTCACCAACAGTCGAATGGCCAAATATAGGGGATGTTGTACGAAAATCCCAGGGTTAGATTAGAATTGTGCCCACTCTGAACCCGGCTACATTACTTCCAGTCGCCATAGAAGGAACTCCTCATGACTGCCTTCAGACGATGGACAGGGTTTTAGCTGGCCGGACTTATGGGATGTTCCCTGGCCTGATCCAGATGTCACTTATTTTACAGATGGAAGTAGCTATGTGCGAGATGGGAAGTGAAGAGCGGGCTACGCCGTTGTGACAAGGAAAAGGTGGTGGAGGCTAAAACATTACCTGTGGGTACCTCAGCGAAAAGCTAATTATTGCCCTAATCAGAGCCTTGGAATTAGCTGAGGGATTGACGGTGAACATATATACAGATTCCAAGTATGCTTTTACCACCTTGCATGCACATGGAGCATTGTACAAGGAAAAAGGATTAATAATTCTGCCGGCCAGGAGCTGAAGTACGAGAGAGAAATAGAGCAATTGTTGGAGGCAGTATGGACTCCCGAAAAATTGCAGTTATACATTGTAGGGGACATCAAAGAGGACGGGATCCAGTGATACTCAGAAATCGAAGGGCGGATACAGCAGCCAAAAGTGCAGCAGAGCAAGGATTGGGAAAGGAAGACCTAATGATGCCGTTTTAAATTTTTTGCCAACCAGAGTCCATGATACACAAGGCAAGAGGATGAAAGAGCAGAATGGGATTTAAAAGCAAAGAAACATGGAGATGGATGGTGGGTGTTGTTGGATGGGAGGCAGTATGTGCCCCATTTCATGGGATGGCTAAATTTGCAGAAGGGATATGAAGCAACACATTTAGGTAAAACAGCATTAACACAATTGTTGCAAAAGGATGTGTTTATAGATGGAGTGAACCAACTCGCAGCACAAGCTTCCCTACGATGTCAGATTTGTGCACAAAATAACCCTCGGCAGGGACCAAAATTGGAAGAAGGGATAAAAACCAAGGATCAACACCTTTTGAGTCCCTAGTAGTGGACTTTACAGAAATGCCCAGAGTGGGGCAATATCGGAACATGCTGGTGATGGTGTGTTCGCATACAGGCTGGGCAGAAACAACCCCACCAGGATGGAAAAGGCAAAGGAAGTGGTGAGAGTGTTCTACGGGATATAAAACCTAGATACGGATTACCCCCCCATATAGGATCTGACAATGGCCCAAGTTTTGTTCATGCAATAATTAAGAAATTGGCAAAAACCCTCAAGATCACCTGGAGGTTACATTGTGCATTGAAAAGAGCTCTGGGGAAAATGGAAAGGATGAATAGAACACTGAAGACGCATTTAGCCAAATTGTGCCAGGAAACCAAACTGAATGGCTGGATGTGCCCCCATAGCCCTTTTAAGTAGGTGTACCCCCAAAACCCGGGCAGCTGGATTAACACCTTTTGAATTGTTGTATGGGAGACCCCCCAAAGGTTTTGAGAGGACTGAGGGGAATGTAAGAGAGCTAGGGAATGTGGCTCTCGAGGAAGAGGTCCAGGCCTTGGGGAGGGCATTGGACAAGATACAAGCACGAGCTTTAGAGGGGGGGTGGGTACCTTTCCTCACCAGGGCTAATTCCTTCCAGCCAGGGGATGAGGTTTAGATAAAGGATTGGAAAGGGGAGCCCTTGTCCCCTGGGTGGAGGGGACCTTATCAGGTGCTATTGGTAACCCCCACAGCTGTGAAAGTGGCAGGATTGAAAACCCGGGACATTATACTAGAGTTAAGAGGGCATTTAATGATTGGACTGTAATTCCATCACAAGATGACCCTTTGAAGCTGAGGCTAACCAGACGAAAAAGGGGGGCAGAAGAATCCTGGGCTGAAAAGCAACTGGCACTCCGGGGGTGCCAGGCGACGCATGTCAGATCCAGCAGCTGCTGAGGAAAAAAGGGAATTTTTGGGCTGACAATGCAACTGGCCTTGGGGCTGCCAGGCGCGCATGTCAGATCCCGCAACCTGAGGAATTAAGTGGGCTAGTTGTTGCATTTGTGGACTTTTAATCACTGCTCACCCTAGACCCCTATGGGAGAAATAACATGTGGGGTGCAGGGTTTAAGCTTATACTGTTATAAGGCATTTGCATTGGCGTCTTAGGCTATCTATACTAGTATAGGCGTTATTTCTGTGGGTTAAGTCAGTTTGAAACCCTTTAAACCAGATGGAGAAACGGATGCTGAAGATGGAAATTTGGATGGTGCTCTGGGGAACAGCACAAACCAATTGGTTAGGAGGCATGCTGAGTACATGTTTCAGCAACACGGAACAGCCGTGACATTGGTATATGAACATCCTCAGACAGTAGCTGAATTTTGGGGTTTTTGCCTTCCCTAATTTCTGAACCAGGAGTAATTGGGGACTCTGCAATCGGCGCTTAGAGATAAGCCAAAAATGTTCATGACTGTGGATGGGAGGATAAATCAGACTTCATTTCCCACTTAAAGTTTTACACATACCCCTCTGGAATGTGTTTTTGCTGTCACCATAGTGGGAGCTGGAATCAAAAATGGAAAGGATATATGAACATCCCCCATTTTTTACCAAATTAGGTAACTACCCGGCATGTAGCAATAAGTTCTATTTATATGGAACGTATAAAAATTTCCATCAGCTAAGCCACCCGTTAAAAGAAAAAAAGCTGGGAGGAATTGTTCCCGAGTATCCCATTTTCCTCCCCGACTTCCCGAGTTCAGGAAATATCTGTGCGGGATATGGCACATATCCGCACCTATGGTTCTATTTTAAGGATGGGCTACCAACTATCATCCAGGGGCCCATCAGTGTATAGGGATTGGGTATATGACATTGCCAGTACAAATATCTGGCCCAATAACTCCGAGACGGGTATTGAGAGGAAGACGGGGCCTCCAAGCATCCCCTAATAATCAGAGAAAAAACTACGGTGGGGCCGTTGGGAGAACAATGTAAAGACTTGGTTATAATTGGTCCACAACTGTCGACTATGCATTACCGAGGTTAGTAAGGGTTCCCCACTTTGGGGGGATACCCAGGAATTTTTGGGGCAAGAAAACCGCAGGAGCATACTGGGGCTGACTTGTAGACTGGAGAAAACGATTAATGCAACTGGAAGAATAGTGCGAGCATTACAAAATAGATTGAGGAATTGAACCAGTTACTGATGCAACATCGAATGGCTTTAGATTACCTTTTAGCAAGGAGAGGAGGATTTTGTACAATAGTTAAAGGTGGGTGTAAGGTTCCCCACGACCTGAATAAGACTATAGAGGATGAGATTCAGCACCTACAGGACATGATTCAACATAACGAAAAAGGTATTACAAACCCTTGGGAATGGGTGACTTCCTGGCTCCCTGACCTGGCCTGGGTAAAGGCATTATTCATTGGAGTAATCTATCTGCTTTTTGGGGGAATACTAGTAGCAATCTGTATCACATGTGTAATAAAATGTGTGCGACTTCTCTCTCCAAAGCAATGGAGGGAAGAGCTGCTCGCTATGCTTTGCCAAAAAAAGTGCATGCTTGAAATTGCAAAGTTTGAATTTAGCATGAAGGGGGGAATGAAGGAGATGAATGAGGTTAGAATGCTGGGATTACAGTAAGGGAAAGTGTTAACTTCCTTTTCTGTGAAGGTTGCAGGCTGGGGATAATAGGTGTGAATTGCTCCCCCTTTTTTCCCCCCTTTAGTAAGTGAAAGTGCTAATTGCTTACGCGTGTATCAGTTGCTGTATTTGTGTCTGAACCAGCAGATGAACCTTTAAGCTTTAAAAAAGGGGTTTGCTTTTTTCTTTTATCTACTGAGAAAACGTCAATGTTTGGGCCCTAATATAAAATCACTTTCTAAACTAAGTCTTTGTTTCTTTTGTACACGTGTGTGCTAAGTTAATGATGTTAAAATTAAAAAAACTTTTTCTTCTGTGATGGGCTGGCTAAATGAATATTATTGCTGACATGGAAGCCAAAGGTATATAGTGATGCTACCTTAATTAATCAGGACGACAGTTCTGGGGAAACTGTCGTCCTTGCGCAAGTAAATTGTTGACAATAAAAAAAAGGGTTTTTGATTTTTCCCCGAAAACCTGGTCTTCATCTCTTTTTTGGCCACAACAAAACCTGTCATACCAATGCCTCCATGAAAATGTGAGGAATTATAGCTCAAAAGGAAGGCCTGTGAAAGGCGGTAACCTTACAGGATCTTACCACCTTTGTATGTCAGTACTAATGCAGGGACATAAGTTGGAAGTTAAAAAAATGTTTTACTGGGAAAAATCACAAACACAAACAATATCTACAACCATACAAGGCTAACAGAAGGAAAGGAAAGAAAAATTGGATAGTGAGGAGTTAGGATGAAGTGGACAGTATTTACCAATCCGGAAAGAAAATTGCAGCAAAATGGCTCAACCGTGAGAGTTTGTGGGCAGCATGAAGGAATAGAATTGGATCAAGTGACACCCAAGCGCTAGCATGTTGTATACTGCAAGTGGCCAGGCTCAGAGCTGGGGTTTAAATACCCTTTTTTTGCCCTAAAGAGAAGGTATTAATAGCTTTCTGGCAGAGCAAACAGAGGGGTTTGGAGCTGACTAAAACCCTTTCCACATCCTACCTCTTCTCTGCACTGGGGGGCGGGGCTCGGATGAGCAGCCTCTTGTGAGAGGCCGTCACATCCAGGTTTCTTGCTCCACACGAGCTTCCTCTCACGCAGAGCCCTGCCTCTTTCCTTTTTCAGTGCAGCCTGGGACCTTCCAGGTAAGTGCATGCAGGGCCCAGGAGCAATGTGCAATTGGGAGCATTTTTGGCCTAAAGATAAAAATGCAAATGTGTGAATCGTTGCCTGCTGGCCTCTGGAGCCTTGTGAGATTGCGAGGGCATCATGCAATCGCTCCTCCAATTGGGGAGGCTCCAGGCCCTCTTTGCATGGCAGATGCCGTGCGAAAAAAGGGTGAATTGTCTTAGCATTAGGTGACAAAGCATTGATGGGAGTCATGATAGCCCTTTAAAATCTGGGAATGAGGAAAAAAAAGGGGAATTCAGCAGGAAGGAAATTAAAGGACATTGGTGGCTATTGCTTTCTAGGTTTGGGCTATTGAGAGGATCATCTCAAAATCATTTAGTCAAAATTTTCTTACTAATCCTCAGTGAACTTATAACCTGACCATGCCTTAAAGGGCCCCTTTAAATGACCAAATCTGCTGTATACAGAATCTTGTTTGCCAACATGGCTTTTCAGCCGTAAATGCATGATTTATATTTTGTGCCAATTGAATAATGTTCATTGCCAATTATATCATATCATGGAGTAGAGATGTACAGCGTGATAACATAAGAGCCATTTAGTCCAACTGCCTGACATTGAGGAATCTACAGCTAAAGCATTCCTGAGAGATGCTTATCTAACCTTTGTTTTAAGATCTCCAAAGAAGAAGAGTACCTCCTGCATCAAACAGCTCTTACAGTCAAGAAGTTCTTACTAATGTTTCTTGTAATTTGAATCCATTCTTTAATGCCCTAGTCTTGGGAGCAACAGAAAATAAGGTTGCTCTATCTGTAATGTGACATCCATTCAGATATTTTAAAAAGCCTATTAGTCAGGTCACTAAGCTTCCCTGTCATAGAAAATAGCAACCTGTTTGTTGAATGTATATTCCTTGCTTACTGCTACCATGTATGTGACCCTTGCAAAAGGGGGCTATTAGATATAGATATAGATATAGATAGACTTAAGTACTGCTATTTGCTGCTCCATTCTAATCAAAAGGCCATTTACTGTTACACTATGTTTCATGTCAAGGAAGAGTGAGAACAGGCTGGAAAATAAAAGTTAAAATTGATGGTGCTAGGATGTTATGAGAACAGAGTAGTCTGGAGATTGGGCTAGAGAAAATATGTCAAGGAGTCACTTTGGTCAAGGATGTGTGTCATGTCAACTGTGCTCCATGACATAATTGTTAATGTGTCTCATCCACAATAATGAATGCCTGTTGATTAGGCTAGTATAAGCATTGTTGTAATAAGTTATAACCTTGGTGTAACGTAAGGCTTGGATGAACATCATGTGTTACAGGCCGCCATGTGTTATATGTTTAACATCAGGTAAAATCTGAATGATTGTTGTTAGTGTCAAAGCACAACTCTGTTTACTTAAAAGGGATAGCAATCAACAAGTGTTTTACTAAGCATGAACTATAGAGTACCAATGCTAGAACAGTGTGTAACAGTGCATTGCATATGTATGCATTGCTCATCTAGAGAGGATCAATCCATTTCACCCTTCTCAAGAGGGTTCAAAGAGAGAGACCAGCCCCAATGTGTATGGTCAGTCTTGAGAGAATCATAGAATCATAGAGTTGGAAGAGACCACAGGAGCCATCCAGTCCAACCCCCTGCTATGCAGGAACACCCATCAAACCATTCCCAACAGATGGCCATCCAGCCTCTGCTTAAAAACCTCCAAAGAAGGAGACTCCACCACACTCCGAGGCAGCATATTCCACTGCTGGACAGCTCTGACTGTCAGGAAGTTCTTCTTGAGGTTCAAGTGGAATCTTCTTTCCTGCAGCTAGAATCCATTGCTCCTTGTCCTAGTCTCTGGAGTGGTAGAGAACAAGCCTGCTCCCTCCTCAACATGACTTCCCTTCAAATATTTAAACATGACTATCATGTCACCTCTTAACCTTCTCTTCTGCAGACTAAACATACCCAGCTCCCTAAGGTATTCCTCATAAGGCATGGCTTCCAGACCCTTCACCATTTTAGTCGCCCTCCTCTGGACATGTTCCAGCTTGTTGACATCCTTCTTGAATTGAGGTGCCCAGAACTGGACACAGTATTCCAAATGAGGCCTAACCAATGCAGAATAGAGTGGTACCATTATCTTCCTCGATCTAGACACCATACTCCTATTGATGCAACCAAGAATCGCATTGGCTTTCTTGGCTGCCGTGTCACACTGCTGACTCATGTTCAGCTTGTACAAATAGATACACAAGGAACTGGAATAGAGATTACACTGGAAGTGCATTAGGATACAACCTGAGAAAGTTTGAGAGGATTGGCAAGATCAAAGTATGGAAATAAACAAGCGCCCATGGGAACGACTGGAAGTTTAGGAAAGGGGAAGACCCTGTGAATCCAGCATTCATAAAAGTGAGTGTTACTATAAAACCAAGTGTGTATTGTAGAATGTTAGCTTCAGCAACAATTGTATACTATGTCTCATATAACTCATTAAGCACAATTGGAAAACCCTGTGTGTTTTCTTGAGAGTAAAAGAGTAGTCAGCACATGACAGAGTGTGGGTTTGTGGAAGGCACCAGTCTGGGGAAAAAGGGGGGTGGGGTGGATAGACACATGAGTAAATTTGTGGCTTTGACTAATGAATGCTTTATGCACCCAGACCTATGGAAGATGTATGCTGTATGTATCCCTCAGTTTTGGTAATTTCTGTGGAAGTGTGCTGTGTTGCTCATGGTTATCCATAAAAAATAAACTGCTGCCTATCTCAGAGTGAGGGTTATCCAGTACCTGACATTTTGCTGTAACCCCACACTATATTCCTAACTGGGACTGGTAGTCTTTTGCTGCTTCACCATGCAGTCTGAGAAGTAATCACCAAACCAGGAAGAAATTCTCCCATAAGAGGAGGAGGAGGACCTTGATGGAAAGCCACCAATACACAAAGGTGAGCCTGTCTGAAGCTCAAGGAGCTCAAGAACTGGATGGTCAAAGCAAGGAAAGCATTATTAGCCAGGGGAGCCTAGGTTGTTGTTGTTGGGGATCATTGGATGAATGCACATGCCAGAGAGAGTGCCTCAACCAGCATGGCACTCCAGACCCCCACTTGGGCTGCAGAAGCCCTTTGGTTCCTGGGCGGGGACCATGATGTCATGCCAAATGAGTCTTGGAATGCGATGTCGAGATTGGGACTTTGTTCCTATATGTTGTGGAGGAAACAGGAATGGCAAGTGAAATACAGCAATTTTGAGAAGAACTGGACAAGGCATGTGAAATGATCTAATAGAAGTGGCTCACCATTGAAAGCAAACCATGGGGCTGAATCTGCAGACAGGGGCACTGGCTGGGACACAGCAGAGCTCCCAGTGAGGGAGGTGGGGATCAAACTCCCAGTAGAGTAGGGGAGGAGGACCCAGGCAATGAGAGATGGTGGCAACAGACCAGTGAGGTGACTGCCTCTGACCAGACCAATGCCAGCCCCACAGCCAGTGACTCCCAACCCTCAGGTCCCAGGACAAAGGCAGCTGAAAGCAACCTTCAACGGCCAGGCAGAAAAGTAGACCTACTTTCCTCATATAGGTAGCTGGATTTGTGGCCAAATGGGAGCATACCTTCCCCTTGGAGGAGTCGAAGATGTGTGGCAATGCAACTCAAGGGATGAGCCTGTGACTGGCTTGTGGAGCTGTACAATGTGGGGGCCCCAGAGTTGGCTAACTTTTGTCTATTCATAAACCAGTTGTGTCGGGGTTATCCTCCATATTTGAGGGGGCTTTGACTGGTTGATGGGAATTGTAATACTCCATTGTTATTATCTCATATACTCAGCTACTAGCTGCAGATGTTCTTTGTTTTGCATTCCTCTCCCGGCTCCTCTAGACATACCTAGCTAAAGGTGATAGTAACCAGGCAACGGGTCAGCCTGACCTAAGATGCTGGCATACAGATATCCTTGGGAAACTTGCATAGTATAATTAGCTAACTTTGAATCTCTTGCCATTCTGATTCACTAACGTCTGCTGTCTGTTTCATGCTCTTCAATAAATCTTCCTTCTGGATGTTTATTGTCATGTGTGTGAATCTGATCCTGACAGAGTGAATCAGAATCCACAAATATGCATCAAACAACTGAGCAAGAAGAAATCACTTCTGATGAGGAGACAAACATTGACAAAATAGAGGATGGCGGTGCCAGTGCCTTGCCTGCTGATGTTAAGCCAAAAGTCCGACTCAGTCCCAGTTGGTACACCTAGTGTTGAGGGCCAGACCTGGGCCTGAGGCGAGATGCCGAAGACCACGGTTTGACAATATCGGAGGGCTGCCAGGTGGGACACCTCAGCACGTGAACTTCCGCTCATGGAAGAGATTTTGGCCAAAGAAGAAGAAATGGAGAAAAAAGATGAAGAAATAGTGCAACTCAGGGCCCTTGTGCAAGAGATGAGAGCCATGGGCCCACGAATGGGTAGAACTCCGGCCAGAGGACAATGCATATCAGATGCAGGACCTCCAATTGCTGGACTGCCAGTAGACGGACAGCAGGCCCCACCAGCACAACCCAGGGCACCACTCCCACCACCCGCAGCCCCAAGGAACGTCAGTGATCTAAAAGCTTCCTTTAATGGAAGTGGAGAGAAGCTTTCTTTCTTCTTCACCATGACATCGAATTACATGCGTGATTATGGACATTTGTTTCCAGATGATGCAGCTTGCATTAGATACATTAGCCAGCGCCTGAAAGGCGAGGCGGCTGATTGGGTGGCGCGGCTTTACGATGCTCGCTCGCCAGCAACTGGGAATTTACAACTGTTTATGAATCATCTGCGAGAATGTTTTGAAGACCCTTATCTCCAGGAAAAGGCTAGATACCAGCTCAAAAAACTGAGACAAGGAAAAAAAATGTTGATGAGTACTCTAAGGAGTTCCGAAGTCTAGCAGTGAAGGTCCCTTGGACAGATGAAGTCCTGATAGAATTTTACAAGGATGGCTTAAACCCAGCGATCTTACATGGCTGCCTGACCCAAGGGGATCCCAACAGCCTGTTGGGCTGGATAAAACTAGCCACTGAAGTTGAGGAAATATCACAGTCCGTCCAACTGACACACCAGAGACAAACTCAAGAAACTGTCTGAGAAAACCAACGCGTAAATCCACATTCTTAAGTAGTGATGAGAAAAACAGACGCCTGAGAGAAGGCAGCTGCTTCAACTGTGGGAAGCGCAGACACCTCGCTAACGAATGCCCTGAAAACAGCAAAGGTGCACTCTTGCTGGAACAAAAAGGGGCTCCTTCGAAAAGCAAGATCACCCCTCACAAGGTTGACACTTCGAGACCAGCTAAGCCATGCAACACCAAGGGGACAGCCGTGGGGACTTCTCCAGAGGAGGAGGACACTCCTTGTGACTCTTCAGATCAAGACTCAGCAAGCAGTGGCAAGGATTGGGACACAGCTGCTTCAACTAATGTGAGTACTTGTAAATCACCACATTTGTTTATGACTGTAACTTTGGTGGGAAAGGATGGCAAGCTCCGAATCTGCAGGGGCCCAATTGACTCTAGGTGTTCGAGAAGTTTATTGCACCCTGACTGCACAAGAGCTTGCTGTTGAATACCAACTCCTCGAAAGAGCTATCAAACTAACTCAAATGGATGGGAGCACAATGGCGGGAGGATCCGTTAAACAAGCCACAGATCCCCTCCCTTTTCATGTGGGCCCCTATAGAAGCAGAATGCGGTTTTTGGTTCTGAAATCTATTCAATTTCAGGTTGTTTTGGGCATTAATTGGCTGCGAAAATACAATCCGGACATAGACTGGCATCAAGGAGTGCTAAGGGGGGCTAACAAACCCAAAGAAAACACTTCTCTACCTGCTCTTTCGTTAATCCCTGAGGAGCTGCTTCAGATTCCCTCACACTACCGTGATTTGCAAAAAGCATTCCAAGAAAAGGAGGCTAACAAACTACCCCCACACACAGGGAGTCTGATTTTAAACTGAAACTTATAGAGGGAGCAAAGCTCCCTAAACCGAAAATTTACCTGATGAGCCAACAAGAACTCTCTGCTTTGAAAAAATTCTTGAATAAAAATTTGGAACATGGTTTTATTAAACCTTCCTCGGCCCCCACAGCCAGCCCAGTATTTTTCTGCAAAAGAAAAGACCCAAACGCCGATCCAAGACTGATTGTCAATTATAGCCTTATTAACCAGGCTATTCTGCCGAATTTGTATCCTATCCCCCTAATTAAGACCGTCCTGGATCATTTGATTCAGGGACGTTGCTTCACTAAACTTGACCTGAAAGAAACTTTTCACAGAATTCGCATGGATCCGAACAGCGAGTGGTTAACTACATTTCCCACTCTCTTAGGCAACTTTCAATGGACTGTTTTGTCCTTTGGATTACAATCTCGCCCATCAGTATTCCAAATGTTCCTTAACTCCCTCTTCCATGACCTATTGTATGAGGGGGTGCTTATTTACCTGGATGACATCCTTATTTATGCTGATACTTTGGACAAACACATTGACTTAGTCTGAATTGTATTACAACGCCTAATAGACAATAGACTTGTGGTAAATTTAACTAAGTGTCAATTTGAAACCCATAGCTTTGATTATCTGGGCTACTGCATTCTCCATAACACACTCAATATGGATCCTGCCAAAACTGAGGCCATCGTCAACTGGCCAACACCTAAAACCAAAAAACAACTTCAACAATTCCTTGGATTTGCTAATTTTTATCGTAACTTCATTGAAGACTTTGCTACCATTACTTTGCCTCTCACTGACTTACTCAAAAAGCATACAGGCAAAAAACCCTCCCAAGGGAATAAAATCACTTGGTCTCCTGACTGCCAGACAGCATTTGAGACTTTAAAATGCAAATTTACCTCAGAGCCTTTGCTCTTATTCCCTGACACATCTAAAGAATTCATTATTCAAACTGATGCCTCTGACTTTGCTATGGGAGCGGTGCTCCTACAGCAAGACTCTGACGGAGCCTTGAAACCTTGCGCTTTCATATCAAAAAAATGTGCTGCACCTCAAAAACACTGGCCCATTTGGGAAAAGAAGCTAAAGCAATCCACTTTGCTCTCACAACTTGGCGCCATTTACTTGCGGGCACCCGCTTACCCTTCCAAGTTTGGACAGACCACTGTAATCTAGAAGCTTTGAAAACTGCAAACAAGCTCACACCCAAACCAGCTCGATGGGCCAAATTCTTTCAGCTCTTTCACTTCAAAATTGTCTTCAAACCTGGCAAAAGCAGCACTCTTGCTGATCCTCTGTCCCGGCTTCCCTCTCATGACTCTAACGACCCAGCCTCACCTCCTGAAAAAACTCTGTTTCCACCTGAATCTCTTGGTTTACAAATTTCCACTTGCGCTCTCCACAAGTCTCGCCTTTCAACTTCCATGCTCTGCGACTCTGCCTTGCAAGACCTCATTAAGCAGTCCTGCCACACTGACACTCTGTCTCATGGGTGAATGCCCTCCCTTTCTGTGGATCTAAAATTTATGTTCCTGCTGCTGCCCACCTTGAAATACTCCACAGATATCATGATTCCAAACCTGCAGGTTATTTTGGATTCCTTAAAACTCTCCATGCTATCCGCAAACATTTTTACTGGCCTTCTCTCACCAAACAGGTTCAAGAATATATCAAAAACTGTGCTACTTACAACTTATGTAAATCCTCTGCCTCTAAACCTCAGGGTTTGCTTCAGCCCCTACCTGTCCCTTCCAGGCCTTGGGACGTTATTGCCTGGGATTTTATATTGGGCCTTCCCTCCTCACACAGCTATCACTGCATTTGGGTAATCACTGACCATCTTTCTAAGCAATCCCATTTTGTGCCCCCTCGAAAAGTTCCTACTGCAGAAAAACTTGCTGATCTCCTCATTACTCACGTCTGGAAACTAGATGGTCTCCCTTTTGCTATTATCACTGATCGTGATCCTGTATTCACCTCCAAATTTTGGCCCTCTTTACTCAAATCTCTAGACATCACTCAAAAACTCAGCAGTGCCTACCATCCCCAGTCTGATGGACAAACGGAGAGATTAAATCAGACACTTGAACAATATTTAAGATGTTTTGTGAACTCTAATCAGTCTGACTGGGCCTCCCTCCTCCCCTTTGCTGAATTTGCTTACAACTCTGCATTGCATGCGTCCACTGGCAAATCTCATTTAATCCTGCACCCTTCCCCAGTCTATCCCTCTCTCCCCCTGTCACCCCCCCTCCATTGCTTGACTTTCCAAAGCCTTTTCTGTCTTGGCCTCTGTTGCCAATTCCTTGAAGACTGCTAAAGCTTCACACAAACGTTTTGCTGACACCAAACGTGTTCCCAACCCCTCTTACCACCCCGGCGACCTTGTTTATTTGTCTTCTAAAAACATTTCCTCTCCCTCTCCCTGCAAAAAACTCTCCTCCAAGTTCCTAGGACCTTTCCCTGTGAAGAGTGCTATCAATAATGTGATTGGATTTACTTCCTTCACTAAAGAATATTCACCCTGTCTTTCATTCCAGTCTCCTCAAGAAGGCCTCTTTGGATTCCTTCGCCTCCTGAACCTATGACTCCAACATCCATCCATCAGTGATCCTGCATTCATCATCCTTGTCCACTGCATTGTTTTGCTGTTGTTGTTCCTCAATCCCATCTCCCCTTCCCCTCCCTCCCTCCCCTTTCTTCCCTTCTTTTTATTTTCTTTGAAGACGGGCAGGATGTTGGGGTTATCCTCCATATTTGAAGGGGCTTTGACTGGTTGATGGGAATTGTAATACTTCATTGTTATTATCTCATATACTCGGCTACTAGCTGCAGATGTTCTTTGTTTTGCATTCCTCTCCCGGCTCCTCTAGACATACCTAGCTAAAGGTGATAGTAACCAGGCAACGGGTCAGCCTGACCTAAGATGCTGGCATACAGATATCCTTGGGAAACTTGCATAGTATAATTAGCTAACTTTGAATCTCTCGCCATTCTGATTCACTAACGTCTGCTGTCTGTTTCATGCTCTTCAATAAATCTTACTTCTGGATGTTTATTGTTGTGCGTGTGAATCTGATCCTGACAAGCTGAGGGTCAGGTCTGAAGAATTTTTCCACCCCGCTAAAGCATGCACCCAGCTGATGTCTTTGAAACAAGAGTACTGATCAATGGTGGAACATGCAGAAGAATTCTAATGTTTAGCCCCAAAAGTACCCCATTGTTCAGAAGCCATGAAAATCCAGTATTTCCAAGAGGGTCTGACACTAGAGATTTTTGAGTGGGCCATCTTGAGAGACAACCCAGACATGTTGATGCTGGTGGCAGGTGAAAGCTGAAGCAGCAAGTCAAGAGTGCCTGGCGGAAGCAGAGCCCCCCACTAAGACATTAGGCAAAAGGTGGCAGAAGCAAGGGAACATCAGGAGATTGATGGCCAGCAAGCAGGAGAGGTACATGTGACAGGGTTTGTGTCTTTGTTGTAGAGAATAGGGACACTGCATTGCCAACTTCCCAGAAACCTTGAAGTCAAGCAGTGACAAGAGGAGGAAACTGGAGAGGAAGACCAAGCCTTCAAGGAGTGGCCTAGCATTGATAGTGGAGGAGACCAGATGTGGCTTCATCTCCAAAGAGGAAGACAGCAGGGACACTGTAGAGGAAAGCAATGCCGAACTAGTGGGGGAAAAACTGGGCCTGCCAAAGGGCAGGTGATACTCAGTAGATGCCTGGAAACTGTGGTAAGTGGAAGTGCTACACCATTTTTTGTCCCCATCGAATTAAGACATTTGGCGGGGGGTGGGGTGGGACTATAGCATGGACCTTATGGACATCATAGATTTGGGATGTACCAGATGCTTAATGAATCTTACAATTACCATGGGCATGGGGCTGCAGCCAGAGGACCTGGACAGCCCTATCTCTTTTGCTCAAATGGATGGCCAGGAAATGGAAAGTTGAGAGTGGTGGAAAATAGCAGAGTCTTACTGAGAAAGCATATCACAGAGAAAGCATACCAGCAGAGAAAGGTCTTGAAAAGGGACCTATAGAACAGTTGAAATATTTAGAAAAGATTTATAGACTTATAGACTTAAGCATCTTACTGAGCTGGAAGGACAATTTATAACTACTATACAGATTGTTTTTATGGATGGTGATGGGAACAAGTGAAAGGATGTAACTGAATGGGCTTGAGGAAGAAGCGCCATTGATGGAGGGAGATTGCATCATCAGACTGGACTGGACTTTTTTGTTTTTGAGTTTAGGGAAGGAAGAAAAAGGGGACAGTAATTGAACATAATGTAGAGGAATTTGAACTAGAGAATTAAAAGGACTGTAAAAAAATGAGATAAAGAAGGAGACAGAAGGAAAATGACAGGGATGGAAAAGAAGAAAAGAAGGGTGCAGCGCAGCACAAAAGATTTTAGTGGATTGGACTAGGGGAGGCAGAAGAAAGGTGGAAGAGACAGCTATGATAGACAAAGAAAGAGAGCCATCTAGTTCCTCACATGTCATTAACATTTGGAAAAAAAAGGCTGTCATCACCCTTTCTCTCTTTCTCTTTCTCCTTTTAACTGCCCCTCTCTCCTTGCATTGTAAAGCTTGATGAATTTAAAAGTACTTTAAAATAGGCTATTGGAGATCTGAATTTAATTTTATTAATTTGATGAATTTGAGAAAAATGTGAGTATTTAACTTGGTTATCAATTTATTATGAAAGCATAATAATTGACAACAGCTTGAAGAAATTGTGATTTAAATTGATTTATTAAGTAAACAAGGAAACATGTTATTAAATAACTAAGCTGTAATTTATTAAGTAATTAAGTAGTTGGAATATTAATAGTGATTTAGTTTTTGAGTGAATGATTTTGAATGCTTTCTCTCATTTCTACCTATACTTTGAATGAATGTGATTTAATTTTACTCAATAATTAATGCATAGAAATAGCGATGTCAATCTTACTGAGATATGTTAAAGATTTAAATACAATTTATATTGATAATTTGATAATTTAATAATTTGATAATTTGATAATATAATAATAGCTATACTTATACGCTTCCTTAGAAGAAGCATATGAATCTCAGGAATATTGGGGAAAATCAGATGTTTTGATTATTGTGTTTATAGACTAAGGTA
The DNA here is from genome assembly GCA_948472985.1 of Iguana delicatissima. Classification (NCBI taxonomy): domain Eukaryota; kingdom Metazoa; phylum Chordata; class Lepidosauria; order Squamata; family Iguanidae; genus Iguana; species Iguana delicatissima. The sequence continues at coordinate 655,351 of CAOKZL010001780.1, forward strand.
ATAAGTTATGTTTAATTTAATAATTAAGCAAGTGGAAAAGAATGGGTAAGCAGACAAAACAAGACTTGCTTTTTTTTTAACCACACACACATACACACAGAGACAAATGGCATGTGGACAATTCAACTACAGCTTCAAGCACAAACACAAGCAAGAAGATTTTCAATGGATTCCAAAACTCTTTATTTGAAGAGATTCAAAAACTTAGAAATGATATGACAGAAGAACTCAGGGCTACAAGAACAGAAATCAAACTACAAGAACAGAAATTAAACAAGATCTCAAAAGAGAAATTGAAAATTTAAATCAGAATTTTAAAAAACTTTCCAATGACACTAAGACATTAGATAAGAAAGTAGTAAAAGGTGAAAGATTTATACGATCTGAAGAGAAACCAGAGTAGTGGAACTCCAAGTGAAATTTCAAAATCTGAAGAGAAAACTGGACACATGAAGAAAGAACAACAAAAAGATAAAGAAACCTATATGAAAATGGAGATAAAACAGAGAAATAGATGTTGAAGCTAAGAGGCCTACCAGAACAAGAAGAAGAAAATATTTATAAATGCATATCAGAATTGCTTGCTTTATTTGTAGGCCAAAGAGTTGGGAAATTTAAGCTGGAAATAGATAAAACATTGCATGTGGATTCTCCAACTGCAAAAAAGAAGAAATTGCCATGCTATATAGTGACATACTTTACAAAAGAAAAAGCAAAACAAATTCTTGAACAAAGCTATGAAGAAAAAATAATAGTGGAAGACACAGAATTTCACATTTTTAAAGGCACAGGTGTTGAGACAAAGGCAAGAATATTCATTTTTGTCAAGAGATATGCAACATCTGAGTATAAGGCATAAATGGGAACTTCCTAAAAGTTTATCCTTTTTCATGACAAAAAGTACAATATTATTTCAGTCCAACAAGCCAAAGAATTTCAAAAGAAAATTCTGAAGGAAGAGACTGGAAGAAAAAACAACAATAAGATGAAGGATATGAAGGTAAAGAAAAGAGAGGATGAAAAAACAAATTGAAACCAACCTGAAGACAAATCAGAAGACATTTCAAATAAAAAGATTACTATTGTAGAACAAGAAGAAGCAGAGGAAGAACAAAGTTAGAAAGAATAAGAGGCTAAAACATTAAGATGAAAATAGTTTCGTGGAATATACGTGGATTAAATGCTCAGTCTAAGAGGAGACAAATCTTTCATTATTTAGAAAGGACTAAAGCACAAATTATTTGTTTACAAGAAACATATATAAAATTAAATCAAGAAAAATATCTGAAGAATCAAAAATTGGGTGAATGTTTTACGTCTTCATAGGAGAAGAAAAAAAGAGGAGTGGCAATATAAGTAGATAAGAATATTCCAGCCAAGAAATATTTAAGGGTGATGAAGGAAGAGTCCTGGGTAGAGAAATTCAGATGGAAATATTAGAAGAAAATATTATTTGTTGGTGTATATGCACCTAATGAAAATAAGGAAAAATTCTATAACAAGTTATTAGAAATTACCTTGATACATGAATATGAGAATTTGATCCTTGTGAGGGATTGGAATGGAGTGATGGACACTGAGATAGACAAGCAAACTTCCAAACAGAATAAGAAAAATGTACAAGGTAAACTATCCAGAACATTTTTTGAGATGTTAGATCAACAAACGTTGATGGATGGATGGAGACGGTGTCATGCCCTGCTTCCAGAGCATGGACTCTGACTGAGACACCAAATTGGGAGGGGTTGCTAATACGCCAGAGGACAGGATCAAAATTCAAAATGACCTGGATAGATTGGAGAGCTGGGCCAAGGCTAATAAAATGAAATTCAACAGAGAGAAGTGTAAGGCCCTACACTTAGGTAGAAAAAATGGAATACAGAAATATAGGATGGAGGACACGTGGCTGGATAGCAGTACATGTGAAAGGGATCTAGGAGTCTTCATAGACCGCAAGCTGAACATGAGTCAGCAGTGTGATGCGGCAGCCAAGAAAGCCAATGCAATTCTCGGCTGCATCAACAGGAGTATGGTGTCTAGATCAAGGGAGGTACTGGTGCCACTCTACTCTGCTTTGGTTAGACCTCATCTTGAATACTGTGTCCAGTTCTGGGCACCCCAATTCAAGAAGGACATGGTCAAGCTGGAGCAAGTCCAGAGGAGGGCAACCAAAATGGTGAGGGGCCTGGAAGCCATGCCCTATGAAGATAGACTTAGAGAGCTGGGTATGTTTAGTCTGCAGAAGAGAAGGTTAAGAGGGGACATGATAGCCATGTTTAAATAATTGAAGGGATGCCATGTAGAGGAAGGAGAGGGCTTGTTTTCTGCTGCTCCAGAGACCAGAACAAGGAGCAATGGATTCAAGCTGCAGGAGGGGAGATTCCACCTGAACCTCAGGAAGAACTTCCTGACGGTCAGGACTATCTGGCAGTGGAACATGCTGCCTCGGAGTGTAGTGGAGTCTCCTTCCTTGGAGGTTTTTAAGGAGAGGCTAGATGGCCATCTGTCGGGAGTGCTTTGAGGGTGTTCCTGCATAGCAGGGGGTTGGACTGGATGGCCCATGTGGTCTTTTCCGACTCTACGTTTCTATGATTCTATGATTCTATGAGAGTCTGAAACAGAGAGCATGCCAGAGGCTGAAGCAGAAGGCATGCCAATGCCTGCTGTACAGAGAGAGGTTACAGTGCTAGAAACAGAACAAGGGACATTGCCAGCTCCAATAGAGAGTGCTGCCTCTTCAGATATAGAGGAACACTTACCTCGACCCAGCTTTGCAGTGCACAGGCAGCAAAGAGAGAGCCAGCATTGCTCTCTCAGGATTTATAACTGGTAACAATCAATCAAGTCTCAGCTGCACTAGGCTTGGGACCTATTTAGCTGGCGTCTTTTCCCTCCAGGAGTTGTCAGAGCTTATCTGATCTGCTACCTTGCTGGACAAATGCTAGGCTTGACCTTAGACACTCCCTTGCTATGAAACCCTGCTGGACTTTATGTTGGACTTTATTTATGACTCCTTGCTTACTGCCTGGATGTAAGTAACAAACTGGGAGATATTCAGTTTGTTTTGTTTGATTTATCAGCTGTACCAGGACTGAGATAGGACAGGTAAACACATCAAAATGACAGAGATTACACTTTTTTTTTTTTTTGGAAGTTCTCCAATCTTGGATGAGAATTGATATGATTTTTGTTTTAAGGCATATCTTAAAAGACATCAAGAAAGTTGAGATCTCACCAATAATTATTTCAGATCATCACCCCATCTCATGAATAATGAAAGAAAAGAAAAAACAAGTTAATTGGAGATTTAATGACAACTTGTTAAAGGATGAAGAAATATTGAAAAAAGCCAGAGAAACCTTGAGACTTTTCTTTGAGGAAAATATGAAAGAAGAGATTAAGATAAGCTGGTTTCTCTTCAGATCGTATAAATCTTTTACTAAAGATAAGCACTGTTTGGGAAACCTCTAAGGGAATAATGAGGGATTTTATCCAGCAACAATATTGTCAAAATAAAAAGAGAAAGGAAGAGTACCAAAAATTGATATTAAAATTACAGCGAAAACAAGAGGAATTAAAGAGAAACCCCCATAAGGATGAAATACAATTTGAGATTAAAACACTTCAAAAAGAAATCTTCCAGTTAACAATGGGAGAAATACGAAAGAAATTGAAGTATTTGAAACAATATCACTTTGAACATGTGAATAAAGCTGGCAGATGGCTGGCATTCAAAATAAAGGGAAAAGAGAAAAATACAATAATAGAGATGGAGGGGGGAAGAAAATATTTACAAGCCAAGATAAAATACTACAGATATTTGAAAAATAATATAGCAATTTATTTCAAGAAAAAACTTCCCATACATAATTAAGAATGGTACAAGATTATCTGAAAAGCCAAAAGGGGATGAAAATTGCTGTGGAGATGTGAAATCAGTTAAACACCTCTATAATAGTAACTGAAGTACTTAAGGCAATAAATGAATAGAAGTCAGGGAAATCCCCAAGACATGAAGGCTTCACATCTCTACACTACAAGAAATTATAAGAAGAAATAATAAAATTATTACACGCCATGGTAAAAGGGTTAATTGACCAAGGAAGACTGGAGACATGGGGAAGATCTAATATTGTACTCATCCCAAAAGAAGACAGAAATCTAAAAGATGTCCAAAATTACAGACCCATTTCATTATTAAACATCAACTTGAAGATCTTCTCAATGATCCTAGCTAAAAGTTTGAAAAAAATATTTCAAGAAATAATTAAAAAAGACCAGACTGGTTTTTTACCAGGGAGAAATATGAGGTTCATTGTACGGACAGCCTTGGATATGATAGAAATGACAAGAAACCCAGGGAAAAAATTGTCATGGTGTTCCAAGAAAGCCTTCTGAAATGTCTGATGGAAGAGCTAAATCTAGGCTCAAAGTTTACAGATTTGATAAATATTATTGTGACACTGAAGGTTTATTTCCAGTCTCTTAAGCTGACTTCCAGCCTTGCAAGACTGGAAATTCCCTCCCAGCGTTTTACTAGGGTTCTTGCCAGCCTCCCAAAGCTGATTCCCACACTTGGAACGACTGGCAATCTCCCCAACTCTATCAGGTATGCTGCCACCACCACCCCGAATTATGAATTATTTGGACAGGACAGGAGGGACCTTGCCCAATCTCTAAGCGTAAGGATCTTCCACCTCCCCCTTCCCCTGAGTGAGAGGTTCTATGTAGCGTGTGCCAACCCTGGCGTGGAAATGGAGAGAAACGGAGGTTTATAGAAGTGTTTTAATCAAGGCATGCAAATAAACAATATACACTTGAGAGACTCCCCTCTCCCAGGTACACTTAGTTACAAGAATTTACAAAACAGATATAACAGCACAGATACATTCTTAAGATCAGCCAATTCCTAAAATAACAACATCCCTAACGCGACTAACTACTTATTTCTAGTTACTCACAATTAGGTTACAGGCGTAGATGGTTTGAAGGAGAAGAGAGGGGGGTTCCAGGAGACACGGCATGCCTGCCAGCTCGACTGGCCCAGCTCTCCTCTCTCTGTCTCTCTCTCTCTGTGTCTCTCTGGCCACATGGCCTCTCAGAAGTTTTATATTTTCCTCCTTGGAAGGATCTGGAAGCCTCTCCAAGATGCCCACCTCTTTTCCTTTTGGTTGGTCAATTCTCACCTTGTGACCTGTGATGCTGACCCTTTCCTTTTCGTTGGTCAACTCTCACCCTGTGACCCTTGATGTAATCCTAACACCTCATTAACCCTTGGTTTACCTGAAGAGGGAAGTATCTCCCTTTGATAAGCCTAGATAATGGAAAGCCCCATTATCACATGCCCCCCAAATCTCAGACGGTCTGGGAACAGCTGAAGGCTGGAACCACACCGGCTGCGATTTCATCCTGGGACCTAAGAAAGGAAAAGTCAAAGAATAAATGCAAACACACAACAGTACAGGTTAGCCATATTATCAATGCGGGCATGTAAAACTCTTAACCTCCCTCCAGTCCTCTGCGTGACAAGGAATCTGCAACCACATTAGAACTTCCAGCCACGTGCTGAATGTCGAAGTCAAAGTCTTGTAGGGACAGGCTCCATCGTAGTAACTTCTTGTTAGTTCCCCGGACTGTATGTAGCCATCGGAGGGCAGCATGATCAGTCTGGAGGGTGAAGCGACATCCCCAGACGTATGGTCTCAGCTTCTCTAACGCATATACAATAGCATAGCATTCCTTCTCTGGTATGGGCCAATTGGACTCCCTTGCAGAAAGCTTCTTGCTGAGGAACAAGATGGGATGCAAGGTGCCATCCGGACCCTCCTGTAGTAATACTGCTCCAATGCCTCTGTCAGAAGCATCTGTAGCCACTATGAACGGCTTGTCAAAGTCTGGTGCCCTGAGCACAGGATCTGCCATCAAGGCCTGTTTCAAGGCTGCAAAGGCTTCTTGACACTCTGCTGTCCATTTCACTACTTTAGGCTTCTTGGAACCTATCAGGTCTGTTAGAGGTGCTGCCATTTGACTATAGTTGGGCACGAATCTCCGGTAGTACCCAGCCAGGCCAAGGAAGGACTGCACCTGCTTCCTGGAACGAGGAATTGGCCAGCTATTAATAGCTTCCACTTTGACTTATAGTGGAGTGATAGTCCCCTGTCCCACTTCATGGCCAAGGTAGGTCACTCTGTCCAGTGCAAACTGGCACTTCTTTGCTTTGACTGTCAGTCCGGCATCACTAATGTGTTGGAAGACAATCTCCAAGTGTTTCAAGTGGTCTTCTCAGGAGTCTGAGAAGATTGCAATGTCATTTAAATAAGCAACAGCAAAGTCCCCGCACCCTCTTAGCAAATAGTCCACCAGCCTCTGGAAAGTTGAAGGTGCGTTCCGTAGCCCAAAGGGAAGGACATTGAACTCGAACAGGCCCATGTGAGTGATGAATGCTGTTCGATGCTTAGACTCTTCTGCTAGGGCGATTTGCCAATAGCCGTTAGTCAAATCGAGGCTGGATAGGTACTTAGCATGCCCCAATTTCTCCAACAGTTCATCTACTCTGGGCATTGGATAATGTTCAGGGCGTGTCACTGAGTTCAGTTTTCTATAATCCACACAAAAACGAATGTCCGTCCCCCCTTTTTGGGCACTAGGACAACTGGGGATGCCCATGGACTGCGTGATGGACGAATGATCCCCATGTCCACCATCTCTTTCACCTCCCTCTCTATCGCCTCTTTCCCTTTTGGTGACACCCGTCGTGGCTGTTCTGCTGATGGCGTGCTGTCATCTGTGGCTACCACATGTTGAGGATCTGTGGTGCAACCTGGGATAGGTGAAAACAGGGTGGTGAACTTACCCATTAAGTGAAAGAACTGCTTGCGTTGGTTCGCATTGAGTCTCGGGGAGGGTTTCACATCTTCCAAGCTACCACCCTCCCGATCATAGAAAGCACCTTCAGACCACTCTTCCTCCTCCTCATCTTCCTGGACTGAAAGTGTGAGAAGGTGACTGGGCCTCTCGTAGAAGGGTTTCAGTGAATTCACATGATACACTTTTGACTTAGCCCTAGAGTCTGGAAACTGTATGAGATAGTTCACTGTCCCAATGCGTTCTTGCACTGTGGCAGGACCTTCCCAAGAAGTTTCCATCTTGCTAGACTGGAGAACCTTCAGAACCATCACTTGGTCTCCTTTCTCAAAGCAACGTTCTCTGGCATACTGATCATACCAGGTCTTCTGCTTCTCTTGTGCCTGTTGCAGATTCTCATGAGCATCTGCCCATGCTTCCCTGAGAGTATTCTGCAAGTTAGTCACAAAATCAACCACATTAGTCTCTGAAGAAGGGATAGCTCCCTCCCACTGACTTTGAACCAGCTGTAATGGCTCTTTCACATCATGGCCATAGACCAGCTCAAAGGGTGAATAACCCAGGCTTGGGTGTGGAACAGATCTGTAAGCAAACAAGAACTGCTGTAGCGCCAAGTCCCAGTCATTGGAATGTTCATTCACAAACTTACTGATCATGGCCCCCAAAGTTGCATTAAAACGTTCCACCAACCCATTAATTTGGTGATGGTAAGGCACTGATGTCAGATGGCGTACTCCATGTGCCTCTAATAGGCGCTGCATGACTTTGGAGTTGAAATTGGAAGCTGCATCCATTAAAATCTCTGCAGGCCAACCTAATCTAGCAAAGATGTCTGTCAAAGCTTGGGCTACTGCTTTAGCTGAGATCCCACCCAGTGGAATGGCTTCTGGCCAACGAGTGCAGAAGTCCACAAAGGTGAGCACGTCTCGCTTTCCCCTAGCAGTCTTCCTAGGGAAAGGTCCCATGATGTCCACAGCCACTCTCTGGAATGGGACATCAATGATAGGAAGTGGTTGGAGAGGGGCCTTGGCTTGATCCTGGGATTTCCCTACTCTCTGGCAAACTTCACAGGATTGGACATAATCAGTCACATCCTTGCTCATCCCCTCCCAGTAGAAGGACTTTCCCAATCTGTCCTTGGTTCGGTTCACCCCAGCATGTCCACTAGGATGATCATGAGCCAGACTCAAGAGTTTGGCTCTATATTTAGAAGGCACCAGCAACTGTCTCTGAGTGTGTACGCCCCCCCTTATTATCTCTCGGGCCAGACTCACGATATAATAGGCCCTCAACGATTACAAATCTGGGCCCCTTCATCGCTGGAGGGGACTTCACCTCTTCCTTCGCTCTGGTCCAAGCAGCTTGAAGGCTCTGGTCTGCTTCCTGGTTTTCCTGGAACTGCTGTCGCTGAACAGGAACCAGCTGTTCCACGTGGAGTGGCAGACTCGCCTCAGATTCTCGTTGCATTGCAGCTTCTCCAAGTTCTGCTCCCTTGGCTGGAGTGTTCTCTGGAGTTTCCACTGCTGTTGAATCCTTTGCTGGCTTTGGAGTCAGCGTTGTTGGATTCTCCTCCTCTGCACCAGCCTCTTGCATCTCAGGCAAATTGTCCAGCACCTGACTCTGCTCGGTGCCCACCGGAGACTCTTCTGCCCCTCTGGGCAGCGCTGAGTCAGGAGTGACCACAGGGACCAACTTGAGACCATGCTGACTAGCCTCTTGACATGGAGAAGCTCTTCCTGGACTTCCGCCAGCATCTGCTCCGACATCCGAGGTATCAGCAAGGATGGTCCCGACTTCTGGGCCTACGATGCTGTGGTGGGAGTCTGCCCTAGGTTCCGCCACCTCTTGAGGCAGGACTCCTTCTGGTGTAGCAGGAGACAGTGACTGCAGTCTAAGTTCAGGCTGGTCCTCCAGTTGCACTGAAGACTGACCTCTGCTCAGGCTGCTTGCCGTCTTTGCACGCTGTCCGGACTCTTTCCGGGCCTGACTAGCATGGAAGACGAGATCATTACCCAACAGAGCAGGACATTCGTAGTCAACATAAACAGCAAAAGTCCAAACTCCTTTCCAGCCTTTGTACTGAACAGGAACGCGTGCTGTTGACAGTTGAGCCGGAGGAGCTCTAAAGGCTCTGATGGTGATCTTGATGTGGTCATCAACAAGACCAGGATCCAGTTTAAAACGATAAATGGCCGTCTCCATGTTTTCTGTAAGCAACAACTTTCCTGCCTCCTCCCCAGGTGCCTTAGTGGGTCATCCAGTAGGAGCAACTGAATATGGGGAGTGCCCCTGGAAGCTGAAGCAACAACTAACTGGGCCAACTTAGGCTTCTGCTTACAGTTGGTTTTAAATTGCCCCAGCTCCCCCAAAAGAGAAAGCTTTTGGGCTACCCTTTTTTCCCTGGCTGACCCTACATGCCACAGACTGCTGCCCAGAGCGAGGCTGTGGCAGTGTGGTAGAGCTGTGCAGCTGAGGCTTGAGGTAGTGTCATTTAGTGATGACCTTGGGGTAGAAGTGTTGTGTTCTGGAGATCTTTGCCCCTTGTTGGTATTTCTGCTTGTCTGTAGGAGGCAACCACAGTAGGCTGGAATGCCTCTTCATCCTGGAGGCAACAAAGCAATCTGCTGCCTTGGCGGCCTCCTCAAGCGTTTTTGGCTGCGTTGCAACACGAAGGATGCGCTGTGGATTGTGCTCCAAGAATTGCTCCAAAAAAAACTGAATTAAACCTCTTGCTTGCTAGAAGCTTTAGCTGTTTCATCCAAGAGTCCAGTGCCTGCTCAAGTGAACAAGCCATTTCAGTAAGCCCACCCGGTTTTTTCCTAATGGCACGAAATCAGGATCTAGATTTATTGGTGTGAGTCCGGGCCTCTTCCGGGCTAGGGCCACAAACTTGGTGAAATCATTTCGGTCCGCAGCTGGAAAGGGCTTCCATTTTCAGTAATGTCCCTGAGAGATTAAGAAAAGCACTCATATAATTCTCCTCAGGGATCCCAAAATCATCTGTCACTTTAAATGGATGGAAAAGCTTCAAAATATCTGAGTCTCTGAAGTTGGCAGCTGTCTGATGCGGGTAAGAGCAAGTGGGCTCTGGGTTCTGCTGAGCAGCTGTCTGGTTTGCGGTGGAAGCCTGCATCATGTCCATTGATTTATTTGGGGAATTTTGCAATTTGCTCAGGGGGCAACGTGTCATGTAGGAGCCTTATTGATTCATGCAGGAGCTTTATTGATTCCCAGAAAGCAGCAGGGGAATCCATATGGTCACCAAGGGCTGTTAGGCATAGCAGCCCCTTGCTACTTTTACTACTCTAGGGGTCGGGTTTGAACAGATGAGCTACTTCTGTAGCATCCTGCTGTGTGACATTGGTATCACTAGGACCCATAGTGTATTCCAGGATTTTTCCAGATCTTAAGTTCATAAAACTCCCTATACCTCTGTGCCCCGAAAACTACAACACAGAAAAGGTCTGATTGGCTGATCAAAGAATTTATATGCTAGAACCCCAAAAGCCACAAAAAAGAGAAAAATCCAAAAAACCCAAGACAAGTGGGGAAAAAAAAAGCCTTCTCTCCCCCCCACCCCCTACTTCACTCCCCCTCCTCCTTCTGAAGGAAAAAAAGGGGAAAAAACAAAACCAAAACTTCCTCAGCACTAATGGGTCTTAGCAAATTCCTGCTACAAGCACCTTCCCATTTTGAATTTTTTTTGCTCCACCGCTGGCAGGGGATTTAAAAAAAATGCCTCTCATCGACCCACTGAGTTTAGCAGTTTTGAAAATAAAAAAAAACAAAACCTTCTTTCCCCAACAGAAGCTTTGAATGACAGAGCCAGCAGCCTTTACTGCAACAAAAAAAAGAAAATCACTCTTTCAGAACAGAGGCTCTGGAAACTAAACGGGGCCCCCAAAATTTTTGCCTGTTCACAGAACAATGCCTTTTCCCCCCACCCCTCCCCTTTTTTTAGAGAGCCGGTGTTTGAGGTTTCAAACCCCCATCAAGGGCTGAAGGGGAGAAAAGAAAAGGAAAAAAAAATCCAGAGATCACCCGTTTGCAAGAGTGCTCTCAATGAGGAAGCGGCTCCGCCCCCCCAGCCTCCAACTCCCCCTCCCTTTTTAAGCCTCAGAGAGGACGGAAGGAGGGGAAACAAAACTCCCTTTAAAACCCCAAAGGCTGTTTTTGAAAAGGGTTAATTTCCTCACATCCACCCCCCTTCTCCTGAGCTTAATTCCTCCCACAGACACAGAGGAACTTGAAGCCCAAGCCTCAAATCTGCACCTTAAAAACCCCCTCTCCCTTCGAAAACCTGCCCCCATGTGACACTGTAGGTTTTTTTCCATCTCTTAAATTGACTTCCAGCCTTGCAAGACTGGAAATTTCCCCCCCAGCGTTTTCTAGGGTTCTTGCCAGCCTCCCAAAGCTATTCCCCGCTGGAACGACTGGCAATCTCCCCCAAATCTATCAGGGATGCTGCCACCACCCCCCTAATTATGAATTATTTGGACAGGACAGGAGGGACCTTCCCCCAAACTCTAAGCGTAAGGATTTCCACCTCCCCCCTTTCCCCCGAGTGAGAGGTTCTATGTAGCGTGTGCCAACCCTGGGGTGGAAATGGAGAGAAACGGGGGTTTAAGAATGTTTTAATAAGGCATCAAATAAACAAATCACTTTAGAGACTCCCCCCTCCCAGGTACACTTGTTACAAGAATTTACAAAACAGATATAACAGCACAGATAATTTTTAAGATCAGCCAATTCCTAAAATAACAACATCCCTAACGCGACTAACTACTTATTTCTAGTTACTCACAAATTGGTTCACGTAAAGGTTTGAAGGAGGAGGGGGGTTCAGGAACACGGCATGCCTGCCAGCTCGACTGCCCCGCTCTCCCTTTTCTGTTTTTCTCTCTGTGTCTTTGGCCACATGGCCTCTCAGAAGTTTTATATTTTCCTCCTTGGAAGGATCTGGAAGCCTCTCCAAGATGCCCCCCTCTTTCCTTTTTGGGTTTGGGCAATTTACCTTGTGACCTGTGATGCTGACCCTTTCCTTTTTGTTGGTACTCTCACCCTGTGACCCTTGATGTAATCCTAACACCTCATTAACCCTTGGTTTCCTGAAGGGAAGATCCCCTTTGATAAGCCTAGATAATGGAAAGCCCCATTATCACAATTATTTATAAAGCCAAAAAGCCACTTTAATAATAAATGGAGAAAAAACTAACCCATTTTCTGTACCAACAGGAGTATGACAAGGATGCCCTATGTTGCCACTTCTCTTTATCCTGTTTTTAGAAATTTTAAATATTAATATAAGGGAGGACTCTGAAATATGAGCTGTTAAAATTAAGAAGAAAGAACTAAAAATCAAAGCCTTTGCAGATGACTTAGTTATATTCTTAGAAGATCTTAAAGACTCTATAGAGAAATTAATAGACATACTGAAAGAATTTGGAAAGTTGCAGGCTTCAAAATAAACAAAGATAAGACCACACTATTAACAATGAATCTCCAGGAGAAAGAAGAAGAAGAAGAATTGAAAAAGATCTCCGGCTTCCTGATTGTGAAAAAAGTGAAATATTTAGGGATTGCGATTACAAAGAAAAGTCATGAGTTATTTGAAAATAAATATCAAAAAGCATGGAATCAGATTAAAAGGGAGTTACAAAGATGGAGTAAATTCAACCTCTCATTATTGTTAAGAGTAAACGCAATAAAAATGGCCATACTTCCAAAGCTTATGTTTTTATTTCAAAACCTTCCAACAATATTTAATGAAAAACCTTTCCAAGAATGGGAAAGAGAGTTATCCAAATTTATCTGTGTAGGGAAAAAATCGAGAAAAATGAAGATACTCCAGCACAGTAGAAAAAAAGGTGGCATGGACTTACCTTCGTTAAAGCTATACTACCAAGTGAGTTGGACTGTCTTGGAGAAAACATTATTATTAGAATTAGAAGGTTTTGATAATAGGTCTAGCTGGCACAGCTATTTATGTTGTATCAGAATCACAGTAAATATAAACTTTAATAATCAGTGTATCTGTCAGGGCTCCGGGCGTGGCCATGCCGGCGGGTGCCGCGGAGGCTGACGCCGACCTTACCTCCAAGGAGGAGGACGCGGATCCGGGCCCGTCGGAGGCCGCGATCGGCAGCGGCGGCCACGCGGCCGCCGCGGAGGGCTCCACCGCCGGGGGGGATCGCTGGGATGCCGCGGCGGATGCCGATCCCGGCGAGGGTCTTCCCCGCGGGACGGAGGCCGCCGCCGCCGCCGAGGATCGTCCCACCACTGCGGAGGTCGTCGGCCCGGCTCCCGGCCGCTGGGCGTGGCGGACGAGGCTCCACGGGAGGAGGCGGGTCCCGGGCGTCCCGGGCACCGCTTACTTCAGGGCGGCCTCGGAAGAGGCTGAGGCAGCCGCCCTGCCGCCGACGTTCCTGCAGCGGCGGCGGTTCAAGGAGGCCAGCCGCCGCTCCCGGCGGCTGCAAGGAAGACACCTGGGGGCAGGGAGCTCCCAGCTGTGGCCAGCTGTGAGCCCGGCCACGTGCTGCCCGGATTGGCCGCAGGCTGGTCTGCAGGCCTTTTTAGGCAGGCGCGGGGCTGGGGTAGGCACGGAGCAACAACCGTCGGCTACCCGTGCGTCTGTCGCCCGTGCCTTGTTCCAGTCCAGCCCGTGCCTGCGTGCTGCTGCCCGGCTCCTCCTAGACCCTTCCCTGCGTTAAGGTGCTGTAACCACTTTGTGTACAGGGTGAGGCAACCCGTTGTTATTTTCTGTTAAGTGCCTGCTGTGAAGGCAAACCCCAGCTCCAGGCCGTTTGCTCACGGCAGCGCTCCTGAAAACTGTTTTGGGACGCGGCTGGTGGCCATCCCTGCCCGGCCCCTGCTTGACCTCAGCCCGCGCTGACAGATTGTTGCTCCGTCACCCGGTCAAGCAGGATGGAAGGGGAGAACGCAGCTCTAAAGGGCCCCAAAGCTGGCCCCCCCAGGCCCAGGAAAACCAGGTCGGCGGACCCAAGTGGACCAGCTCTCCCACGCCCTGCAGGCCCTGCAGTTCCAGGTCGTCCAGCTGCAGGCCGCCCGGCCTCCGCCAGCGCCAAAGATCCCCATGGCGGTACCGCCCCGCTTCACGGGAGAGCCCTCCGAGCTGGAGACGTTCATGGCCAGCTGCCGGCGGGTATACAGGCCCGGGGCCCCAAAGACTTTCCCAACAAGCGGGCCCAGGTGGCCTTCATGATCAGCCTGCTCTCTGGGATGCCAGCCAAATGGGCCACCCCCCTGCTCCGCCAGAACAGCGGCATCCTGGATGACATGGCCACGTTCCTGCAGGCCTTCCGGGCGGTGTGGGGGGACCCGGTGCGGGTTAGACGGCCAGTCGCCAGCTTCGCCAGCTGCAGCAAGGCCGGGGTTCGGTACGGGACTATACCACCACGTTCCGCCTGCTGGCGCAAGACCTGGCCTACAACGACCCCGTCCTCCAAGATCAGTACCAGGCCGGCCTCTCGGCCAAGATCTTGAATGAGTTGGCCCGCAGTCCCCCGCCGGAGACGCTAGAGCTGCTAATCCAGCAGGCCCTCCGGATAGACGGGCGCCTGGAGGCATGAAGGCAAGCCCGTCAGGCGGGCTCCACCACCGCCCAAGCCTGGACGCCGGCTCCCCGAGAGGCCCCGCCCAGCCGCCCAGGGGCAGGTGCCTCCACCAGCGGCGAAGAGCCCATGCAGCTCAGGGGGGCGTGGCCCCGCTTGACTGCCGAGGAGAAGGAGAGGCGGCGGCGGGCGGGTCGGTGCCTGTCTGTGGCCTGGGAGGTCACTTTGCCCGCGTGTGTCCCTCGAAGTCCGCCATCCCAGGGGCTCCGGGAAAAGCCAACCCCCACGTCTAGAGGGCCTGCGAGGCCTGGGGGAGCCGAAGGCGGGACAGACGCAGACGCCTCGACGTGACGGCGAGACCCGCTCCTGGTGGCTGCAGCGGTGACCTCGGCGAGGGGCAGCCCATCCCCGTGGGGCCATGATCGACTCCGGGGCGTCCAATAACTTCCTGGACCTCCAGTTTGCCCAAGACCACCAGATCCCGCTGTTGCCGCTGCCAGAGCCACGACCGGTGGAGACCATTTGATGGGCGGTTGCTGAAGTCCGGCCCCATTACCCACCGGACGGTCGAGGTGGGTTTCGAGATCCGGGGCCACTTCGAGCGGACGAGCTTCTTGGTGGCCACGGTGCCCTGTTTTCCCGTGGTGCTGGGGATGCCTGGCTCTCGCGCCATGACCCGCACATTTTCCTGGGCGCGGCGCGAGGTACTGTTTGCATCCGAGTACTGCCAAGAGCACTGCTGGCCCGAGAAGCTGATGGCTGCTTTGGAGACCTCCGGGACCGGGACATCCGTCGAACTGCCGCAGAAGTACCGGGAATTTGCGGACGTGTTTGACCAGAAGGAGGCCGACCGCCTACCCCACACCGGGTCTACCGACTGCGCTATAGACCTGGTACCCGGGGGCCCCATCCCGGCAGGCTGCATCTACGCACTCTCGGAACCGGAGCTGGCAGCCTTGCGGGATTTCTTGGGAGAAGACCTGCGCCGGGGCTTCGTGCGGCCTTCGACCTCCCTGGCTGGGGCGCCGGTCTGTTGTCACAAGAAGTCAGGGGAGCTTCGACTTTGCAACGACTACCACGCCCTCAACCGGATTACCATCCGCAACCGCTACCTGATCCCTGAGTTGTTGGAGCGGTTCGCCATGCGACGGTCTTACGAAGCTGGACCTCCGCGGGGCCTACAACCTGGTGCGGTCGGGCCGGTGACGAGTGGAAGATGGCGTTCCAACCCGGTCGGGCACTATGAGTACACCGTCATGCCCTTCGGCCTGTGTAACGCACCGGCAGTGTTCCAGCACTTCGTGAACGACGTCTTCCAGGACTACCTGGACCGCTTCGTCATCATCTACCTCACGACTTCCTGATCTACTCCTCGAATCAGCAAGTCCACGAGGCACATGTGCACGCCGTGCTGTGGCGGCTGCGGGAGCACCGCCTGTACGCCAAGCTCGAGAAGTGTGCTTTCGACCTCGGAAGTCGACTTCTTGGGCTCCGCGTGTCTCATCGGGGAGTGAGATGGATCCGGCGAAGGTGGAGGCCATTGTCCTGGCAGGCCCCGAAGAGCCGCAAGGATGTGCAGGGGTTTCCCTGGGGTTCGCCAACTTCTATCGGAAGTTTATTGCCGACTACGCGTCGTTGGCCGCCCCCATCACCCAGGTGCTCCGTGGCAAGGCGCCGTTTCAGTGGACCCCCGAGGCCCAGCAGGTGTTCGAGCGGTTGAAGACCCGCTTCACCACGGAGCCCATCCTGCAGCACCCGACTCCTGACGGCCCTTTGTCCTAAAACCGACGCCTCAGATGCCGCGGTCGGGGCGGTCCTGCTGCAGAGCTCGGGTCGGAAAAGGGGGGCTCCCGGGCCCTGCACCTACCACTCCTGGCAGCTGACCCCTCCAGAGCGGAACTACACCTTCTGGGAGAAGGAGCTCCTGGCGGTCAAGGCGAGCGTTGAGGCCTGGCGGCACCTCCTGGAAGGCGCGCTGCACCCGGTGCAGGTGCGGACCGACCACCGCAACCTAGAGTACCTGCAGACCGCCTGGAAGCTGACGCCGCAGCAGATGCGATGGGCCCCGTTCTTCTCCCGGTTCAACTTCCAGCTGCAGCACATGCCTCGGGCCCGCAACCGGCGCGCGGACGCCCTGTCCCGGAAGCCCGGGGTTGCCGCCGCCCAGAGCCGGAGAGCTGCTTGACCATCCTGCGCCCGGAGAACTCGCAGCGACCGTGGACGTAACAACCCTGGCAGAGCGGATCCGGGAAGCCCAGGCTCGGGAGCCGCCCCGGGAGCCCCTGCGCCTGGGGACCCGCCTGCCCATGGTCGGAGCGGGGGGCTGCTCTACCATCGCGACTGGCTCTTCGTGCCCTCCGGGCCCTGTTGAAATAAGTGCTGCGCCTCTGCCATGACGGAAGGCCCGCAGGGCACTTCGGTCGGTCAAGACCCTGCACCTCGTGACCCGGGAGTTCTGGTGGCCCAGGGGGCGCGGGGATGTCGACCCGTACGTCCGCTCCTGCCCCGTGTTCCCCCCCGTGCCAAGGACCCGACGGAAAGGCCCTCGGGGCTGCCCAGCCGCTGCCGATCCCCGCAGGCCCCTGGCAGACCATCTCCATGGACTTCATCACCGAGCTCCCGCCGTCCAAGGGCCACACCGTCATACTGGTGGTGGTGGACCTCCTGACGAAGATGGCGCACTTCGTCCCGTGTCGGGCGCTACCTTTCCCCGATGGAGACGGCTCGCCTCATCCTGGAGCACGTCTTCCGGCTGCACGGCCTCCCCGAGGGGATCGTGACCGATCAAGGGGTCCAGTTCACCGCCCGGTTCTGGCAGTGTCTGTTGCGGCAGCTGGACATCGAACCCCGATTGTTGTCGGCCAACCACCCGCAGACCGACAGCCAGACCGAGTGCACCAACGCCACGCTGGAGCAGTACCTGCGGTGCTACAGCTGCTACCAGCAGGACGACTGGGTCGACCTCCTGCCCGTGGCCGAGTTTGCGTACAACAACGCCGTCCATGCCTCCACCCACCAGTCCCCGTTCCTGGCCAACTATGGCTTTCACCTGCGGTGGTTCCCGCCGGTCGGGGCACCGTTCGTGCCCGCCGTGGATCGATGGCTCCAGGAGCTGCGGGCCATCCAGGAGCTACTGCGGGTCGGGGACTGGGTCTGGCTCTCCCCCGCGCTTCCTACCGCCTGGGCGCCCTAGCCGCAAGCTGGATGCCCGGTACATAGGGCCTTTGCCATTCGGGCCCAGGTGAACCCTGTGGGCCCTTCGGCTCCCTCCAGCGCAACCTCCGGGTCCACCCAGTGTTTCACAGGTCACTGCTCCAGCCAGCCACGGGGGTGCGCCCGGACACCGGCCCCGGCAGCCTGCCGGTTCCAGTGCGCGTCGGCGAGGAGGTGGAGTCCGAGGTGGCGGGGATCCTCGACTCCCGCCGGTGGCACGGCCGCCTACAAAACCTGGTAGACTGGCGAGGGTATGGCCCGGAGGAGTGCACCTGGGAGGACGCAATGGACGTCCCATGCGCGCAGTTGGTGCAGGCCTTCCATCGTCGCTACCCGGCCAAGCCGTGTCCCCCACGAGGGAGGGCGACCCTGGGGAGGGGAGTGATGTCAGGGTTCTGGGTGTGGCCGTGCCGGCAGGCGCCGTGGAGGCCGATGCCGGCCTTACCTCCGAGGAGGACACGGATCCGGACCCGTCGGAGGCCGCGATTTGGGAGCGGCGGCCACGCGGCCGCCGTGGGGGCTCCACTGCCGGAGGGGATCGCTGGGACGTCGCGGAGATGCCGATCCCGGCGAGGGTCTTCCCTGCGGGATGGAGGCCGCCACCGAGGATCATCCCGCTGCTGCGGAGGTTGCCGGCCCGGCTCCCAGGCCGCTGGGCGTGGCGGATGAGGCTCCACGGGAGGGGGCGGGTCCCAGGCCCGATCCCGGGGCACCGCCTACTCGCAAGGCGGCCTTGGAAGAGGCTGAGGCAGCCGCCCTGCCGCCGACGTTCCTGCAGCGGCGGCGGTTCAAGGAGGCCAGCCGCCGCTCCCGGCGGCTGCAAGAGAAACACCTGGGGCAGGGAGCTCCCCGCTGTAGCACAGCTGTGAGCCCGGCCACGTGCTCGGCCCGGATTGGCCGCAGGCCGGTCTGCAGGCCTTTTAGGCAGGCGCGGGGCTGGGGTAGGCACGGAGCAACAACCGTCAGCTACCCGTGCGTCTGTCGCCCGTGCCTTGTTCCAGTCCAGCCCGTGCCTGCGTGCTGCTGCCCGACTCCACCTAGACCCTTCCCTGCGTTAAGGTGCTGTAACCACTTTGTGTACAGGGTGAGGCAACCCGTTGTTATTTTCTGTTAAGTGCCTGCTGTGAGGGCAAACCCCAGCTCCAGGCCGTTTGCTCACGGCAGCGCTCCTGAGAGACTGTTTTGGGACGCGTCTGGTGGCCGGCCCGGCCCGGCCCGGCCCCTGCTTGACCTCAGCCCGCGCTGACAGTATCTGGAAATCATTCTTAAAAGTATGGCAGAATTAAAAAAAAAATTTTATACAAAGTTACCAGTTTGGACATCTCCCCAAGAAGCTGTCAATATCAGTGGAACTAAAAGGGAACTTTTGACATATAAAGAATTAATTAAATGGAAAGATAATATTCTGAATTGAAATAGCAGAAGAATTGGAACAGCAAGGGCACAAATTAATTAGTTCCCTCTTAGACAAGTAAGAGAAAGATTCAAAATAGACAAAAAGCTTCTCCGTTTTGGAAGAACTGAAAATGAAATGTATGTGATCATAACATAGAATTAAAAAAAATCAATCATGAAATTTTATAAATTTCTTTTTAGAACAAGATATAGAACAGGAAACAATAAGAGAGACTACAGTTAAATGGGCCCAAAATGTTGGTCATCAGATTGAATTGGAGAAATGGGCTAAAGTTTGGAAAGAATATATAAAATTTATGCAAAATCTGAAAACGACAAGGAAATTATTATAAAATGCTGCATAGGTGGTACATGACCCCATTGAGACTGAAGAAGATAATGAAAAAAGGGAATGGGATATGTCGGACATGTGAAAACACTCTGGGCACACACTATCATATGTGGTGGACATGCCACCTGGCAAGAAAGTTTTGGAAAAAAGTGCATGATATAAATCAAAAGAAGATGAATTTAAAATTTGAAATAAAAGCTGAAATCTATTTACTTAATATGTTAGGGCCACGGAAAGAAATGAGAGAGAACAAAAAGATAATTTTATATCTGATAAATGTGGCAAGATTATGTTATGCCCAACAGTGGAAAGAGAAAAATGGACCATCCATAGAAGAATGGAAAATTAAAGTTATGAACATGAAAGAATCAGAAAAGCTTTCCACTCTGCTACAAGAAGAGATTATACAACAATTTGATAGATAATGGCAACCAGTGACTAAACGGATTAACTGTAAAGAGAGATAATGTAAAATAGATGTAATAGAATAAGAAAAATGGAGAGTGGGTGATAAATAGATAAAAACTGTAAATGACAGAGGGTAAAATAGAAAACAGTTGAAAAAAAGTAAATATAAATTATAAGAAAAGAAGAATGACCAAAATGGAAGGGTTTAGTGAACAAAACACTAAGAGAGGATAAGTTGGGGAAACTTGTGGGTTGGGGATGGATAGACAGATAGATAGATAGAAAAGACTAATGTAAAGAGAAGATAT
The DNA here is from genome assembly GCA_948472985.1 of Iguana delicatissima. Taxonomy (NCBI): domain Eukaryota; kingdom Metazoa; phylum Chordata; class Lepidosauria; order Squamata; family Iguanidae; genus Iguana; species Iguana delicatissima. The sequence continues at coordinate 675,462 of CAOKZL010001780.1, forward strand.
GTGTGTATGTGTATGTATGTATATGTGTACACACACACACACTGTAATTGCCTTTTTTCCTTTTCTTTTTTCTGTTTTTTATTTCTTTTTTATTTATTTCTGTTTATTATTATTATTATTAATAATTTAAAAATAATAATAATAATAATAATAATAATAATAATAATAATAATAATAGAAAGCCCACCAGTGTACTTTGGAGTGGGGGACCATAGGGAGACTAGTCAATTTGTGTTGGCTCCTATTGCTAACTATCCAGTATTACGAAGACCCCTACATCAAAAGGAGCAATGGAATAGCATGCTTTTCCAGAGGGGGATGTTAAGAACATACATGGAATTCCCACTAGCAGTGGGGAAATGCTTAGCCAGCTAGGTAGGTTATGCGGGCCAAGTAACTGAACACACTGGAGGTATAACAGATGGCATGGTGGAGGAATTGCCTGTAGAATATGTGCACTTGTGGGAGGTGGAATCTGAAAAAGACTGTGATGTCTTGCCTCTGCATAGGGGTACCGACTGTGTGGTTAGCTGTGGTTATCCCAAAACATGGGTGAGTCAGAGGTCCACCCACAATGCCAGTGCCTCCATGAAACAGTGGGGAATATTAGCTCAAAGGGGAGACCTGTGAGAGGGGATAACCTTGTAAGATCTTTTACACCTGTGTATACCAGTACTAAAGCAGAGACACCAGTTGCAGACTCAAAGTATATTTGTTTTACTGGTGGAATCACATATGCACAAAACCCAAACAGTCTCACAATCACTTCAGACTAAGTGTTCAAGGATAGTACAAGAATGGGAACTGGAGCAGCAGAGTGATGGCCTATGTCCAGGACACTTCAAGTTATCTGGCTCAGAGCCAGGGTTTAAATACTCTTTTTCTACACTAAGTGGGAAACAGTTAATGGCTCCCAGGCAGAATACACAATGGGGTCCAGAATGAGCTAATGGCTATAGCACTGGATGACAAAGGACTGATGGGAATTATAATAGCTCCTTAATGGCTGGGCAGACACAGAAATAAAGGGGAAATTCAGTGAGAAGAGGGAGCAAGTTGAAGGCCAATCAGAAGCAGTTTCTTCTGTTATTCTTTCCAAAGGTCAAGTAGTTGAGGGACATTTGCAAGTCCATCATCACCAGAGCTTCCTTGACTATGATTTGGCCGTGCCCTGAGGTCTCATCTGACCTACTTTTGCATTGCATGTGTTCAGCCAGTACTTCTTTCACCAACATAATTGTGCAGCCATATCAATGTATAATTTGTATTTCATGCCAATTAAATATTTGCCAATTATACTACATCATGGAGTGGGGTCTGTATGTCCTGGTAACAGTGTGATCAAGCTGAAGGCAGGAGAAACTCTGCACAAAAGGAAGCTGTACTCCATGTTGCCTAAGAAGATAAAATGTTAAGGCTGACAAAAATTTGCAGTGCAGTTTTACCTGGCCAGCCCAATCCTCCATGGGGATTCAGGGTTTTTTTATGTGAGAAAAAAGATTGGTCTCTGAGACTGATGACTGATTTTAGGGGGCTGAATGTGATCAGTATCTCCAATCAATACCCCACTCTGCTGATGAAGGACCTACTGGCTCAGTTAGCCACAGCAAAGATTTTCACTGAGCTGGATCAGAGAGATGCTTACTAGTGAGTGCGGATATGAGAGGGGGGTAAGTGGAAAACCTCATTCAGTATTCCACTGGGGGCTTTTGAATTCCTCATAATGCACTTTGGATTAAGTGGAGGCCCGAAGGTGTTTATAAGCATCATAAGTGAGGTGCTGCATGAATAAGAGGGTACTGGTTTACCTGAATGATGTACTATGATCTAGCTAGAGCCCTAAGATCTGCAGGGGAAGGCTTTCTCTCTGTCCTGCCACCATCCCAGGCTCACCTGGTAAGGACATGAGAGAGAGTCTTCTCAGTGGCTGCTCACACTCTGTAGAACATTCTTCCATGGGGGGCTAGGCTGGCCCCCTCCCTGCTTTCCTTTAGTAGACAGGTAAAGATATTTCTTTCTAAGCAGGCCTTCAATGGGTGATCTGGAAACCTCTTTTTACTTTCTTTTTAGCTGTTTTTAAAAATCTATTGTTATAAAATTTTATGTTTTTTAATATTTTAATTATTTATATGCTTTTAATATTTTTTACCTGTTGCAAGTTTCCTTGGGTCTTAGGAGAAAGGCAGCATACAAATACAACAAATTAAACAAACAAACAAACAAACAAATAGGAAAACTGAGCTAGCTGATAGGGATAGCTCTCTCATTGAGGGCCTGGTTGGCACATGGAATACAAAGATGATTCAGGCAATTGATGTAATTGTGTCTGAGAGCCTTCTCTCTTTGAACTGACCTCATAAAGCTCTATGATACTCACCAGAGCTAAATGCAACAAAACATGAGTGAAAATGCTTAAGCACAAATAGAAGAAGGGGGAAATTTTTTTTCTGGTACTCCTAAGTTCATGTTCCAATCTTGCTTCTTCAGCCTCCATTGCACTGCTGTTATGCCACCCAGCCAAGTTTTTCAACAACTTAGGGTTGTTCAAATTACTATTAGGGCTATTAAATCACTCCCATATTGCTTGCATCTGACAAGATTTAGTCACTAGGACAACCACCTGGACCATGGAAGTGACTAATGTCTTCTTGTAAGAAGAGGGTTGTCCTGGGGCTGGACCTACAGAGGGGAAAAATACTTTCCATTTTAGTAGGAGAAGCCATATGAATCACATCCTAGGATATTAAAAGAACTAGCAGAGGTCATTTCGGAACCGCTTGCTATAATCTTTGAGAAATCTTGGAGGACAGGAGAAGTTCCAGCAGACTGGAAGAGAGCAAATGTTGTCCTCATCTTCAAGAAGGGAAAAAAGAGGACCCAAATAATTATCGCACAGTCAGCCTGACATCAGTACCCGGAAAGATCCTGGGGAAGATCATTAAGCAATCAGTTTCTAATCACTTAGAAAGCAATGTGGTAATTATGAGAAGTCAACATGGATTTCTCAAAAATAAGTCATGCCAGACTAATCTTATCTCTTTTTATGACAGAGTTACTAGCTTGATAGATGAAGGGAATGCTATGGGTGTAGCATATCTCGATTTCAGTAAGGCCTTTGACAAAGTTCCCCATGACATTCTTGCAAAGAAGCTAGTAAAATGTGGGGCGGACAGGGCTGTTGTCACCGTTTGCTAGCCCTACTTTGGAAGATATTAGATATCATTTTGATATCACAATTCGGCCCCATTATGCCACCCTCAGCCAAGTGTTTGTGAGGCCCCTGGACAAGCACAGAACTAGGCATGGCCGTTGATTGCTGAACATTCCATTCTCCACCCAGGCAGGCCAGACTCACCCAGATCTTCACTTTAGGAGACCTCCCTTGACAAACACCTCATTAGAGATGCATGCTAATACAAAGAACTCCCTGCCCCGAGCAGGCAACTTGATGAGCTAGACGCTTAACTGTCAAGTACGCTGCATCTGCATACTGGCCATTCCATTGTTGATTCGGAACTAACTCAATCATGCTAAATTATGACCTTTCGGAGACATTGTCTCGCACCCAAACCTCATTGTTCTTCCCCAAGTACAGACTAGCCAACAGTCATATTTTCCCTATAAGAACCCCTGATTCCGAGACCTTCCTCGGATCTCTCCGAACATCCATCCAGCCTTGCTGCTGCGTCATCTGCCGAGCTTTCCCCTCAGTCTCAGTCCAAGACTGAGCACCTACGGACCTACGCCGTGATCTACCCCGGGCTTCGGACAGGTGTAGTATCACCCAATTCAACAATCCCTCTTAAAAATCCTCTATACCGCTACCACCTTTATTTTCTATAGTTACTTGTGTGAGTGTGTTGCATACACTGTTTGACTGTATTTAATAAAATCATAGTTATTATTTCGTATTTGGTGTGCTTCTTGACTTGGCCTGACCCCGTAGACATTGGGTTTAAAGATTCCACTGCTTTGCCCTGCCTCTTGTTTTGCTAACTTGTGCTCTGAGCTAATTTTCCCCACCAATAGTTGAGCATGTTTGGAGTCCCTCACGGGACCCCCAGTTCACAAGGTAACAGGACTACTGTCAGGTGGATCCGTAACAGGTTGACTGACCGTTCCCAAAGGGTGCTCACCAATGGCTGCTTGTCATCCTGCAGAGAAGTGGCTAGCGGGGTGCCGCAGGGTTCTGTCCTGGGCCCAGTGCTGTTCAATATCTTCATCAATGACTTGGATGAAGGAATAGAGGGCATGCTCATCAAGCTTGCAGATGACACCAAATTGGGAGGGGTTGCTAATATGCCAGAGGACAGGATCAAAATTCAAAATGATCTGGACAGATTGGAGAGCTGGGCCAAGGCTAACAAAATGAAAGAAGAAATGAAAGAGAGAAATGTAAGGTCCTACACTTAGGTAGACAAAACGGAATACAGAAATATAGGATGGGGGACACGTGGCTGGATAGCAGTACGTGTGAAAGGGATCTAGAAGTCTTAATAGACCACAAGCTGAACATGAATCAGCAGTGTGATGCAGCAGCCAAGAAAACCAATGCAATAGCAATAGTATTTATTTCTATACCGCTTATCAACTGAGTGTTATCTAAGTGGTTTAAATGTATTTTTAGCTAATTGCCCCTAACAAGCTGGGTACTCATTTTACTGACCTGCGAAAGGATGGAAGGCTGAGTCAACCTTGGAGCCTGGCAGGATCGAACTCACAACCTTGTGGTTGCAGTACTGGCATTTAACCACTGCACCACCAGGGCTCTTGCAATTCTCGGTTGCATCAATAGGAGTACGGTGTCTAGATCGAGAGAGGTACTGGTACCACTCTATTCTGCTTTGGTTAGACCTCATCTTGAATACTGTGCCCAGTTCTGGGCACCCCAATTCAAGAAGGACATGGTCAAGCTGGAGCAAGTCCAGAGGAGGGCGACCAAAATGGTGAGGGGCCTGGAAGCCATGCCCTATGAGGATAGACTTAGAGAGCTGGGGATGTTTAGTCTGCAGAAGAGAAGGTTAAGAGGGGACATGATAGCCATGTTTAAATATTTGAAGGGGTGCCATGTAGAGGAGGGAGTGGGCTTGTTTTCTGCTGCTCCAGAGACCAGGACAAGGAGCAATGGATTCAAGCTGCAGGAAAGGAGATTCCACCTGAACCTCAGGAAGAACTTCCTGACAGTCAGGGCTGTCTGGCAGTGGAATATGCTGCCTTGGAGTGTAGTGGAGTCTCCTTCTTTGGAGGTTTTTAAGCAGAGGCTGGATGGCCATCTGTTGGGAGTGCTTTGAGGGTTTTCCTGCATGGCAGGGGTTTGGACTGGATGGCCCGTGTGGTCTTTTCCAACTCTACATTTCTATGATTCTATGATGCTATGATTCTATGATTCTATACGCCCCCAGATTGGCAGCTCCTTCTTCTGTGGAGCAGCTGAGGAGTGGGGCAATTATTTCAACTCCCTTCATGGGGTGGGAGCCCCCTTGAAGAGACAGTGCTCAGAAGAGCAAACCACTTGTACATCGTTTAGTAGGAGTAGGTTAGTAAAAGTAGTTTTGCATTCCACTCCCCCTTATAGCAATGAGAAGGCAACATGACACTAGATATGTGAAGTAAGGTGTTATCTCCTTTTTCCTTCTCTTGGTAGTTTTCCTTTGGCCCCTTCAGAACTCAGCCCCACTAAAAAGCACCCCTAGAGTTGCACCATCATAGAACCAAAACATCTCCCTGGCAAACATTTGTTTTGAAAAATCACCTCAGCTATGGATGGTAGCAATCCTAAGCACATTTACTCATTAACTCTTATTCAAGACTGGTGCACTGTACCTGGGTCTGCAACCACATGTTCTGCTGCTAGATGTGCGTATCCTGAAAATGGGATTGAGGAGATTTTCTTTCAGGATGGCCCAGAAGCTAAGTTGCCTGATTTCATCACGTGATGCAGCTTCAATAAAAATAAGACTGCCCTGAGAGTCAGCAGTCCTTCACCTGCCAACCCACTTCCATCCTGTGACATGGCTGTAGTTCCAATGGCAGCATGGAATGTTGGTGACCGTTTTGCCCAGTCTATTCTCCTCAGTAGCAACGAAGGGCACACGTCCCCCATTGAAATCAATCTGATCTCTCCATATGGCAAACATCAAAACATTCAAGTTGCAGATTGGAAAGCACAACTCTGGACTATATGGCAAGCTGGTTCATCTCTCTCAATCATATTGCTTACAACACATGTGGGGAGACATTATGGGATATTCTAGTCCTAAACCTCACCCATAAGGAAGGCAAATACACCATCCAGTTTGGTCATCAACATCTGCTTGTGGCTAAATTTGATCCACTAATCAAGGATGTCGTCACATTACTCAAGGCAGAATCCCCCATTGTGGGCTGTCATGTACTGAAAACAGACATGTGTGAATTAATGTTGATCTAGTCTACGATCTCCTTGAAAGAGATATGAGTGGACTACAAAGGCTGAACACCCCAGCACAATGGCTGGAATGTGCACCCCATTTATACAGTGAAGGAGGCTGGGCAGAATGGTTAAAATTGGGGTCCAGACCAGCAAGGCCCTCCTAAATCATAGAATCATAGAATCATAGAAATGTAGAGTTGGAAGAGACCACAAGGGCCATCCAGTCCAACCCCCTGCCATGCAGGAAAACCCTCAAAGCACTCCCGACAAGTGGCCATCCAGCCTCCGCTTAAAAACCTCCAAAGAAGGAGACTCCACCACACTCTGTGGCAGCACATTCCACTGTCGGACAGCCCTGACTGTCAGGAAATTCCTCCTGAGGTTCAGGCGGAATCTCCCCTCCTGCAGCTTGCATCCATTGCTCCTTGTCCTGGTCTCAAGAGCAGGAGAAAACAAGCCCACTCCCTCCTCGACATGACACCCCTTCAAATATTTAAACATGGCTATCATGTCTCCTCTCAACCTTCTCTTCTGCAGACTAAACATACCCAGCTCTCTAAGTCTGTCCTCATAGGGCATGGCTTCCAGGCCCCTCACCATTTTGGTTGCCCTCCTCTGGACCTGCTCCAGCTTATCCATATCCTTCTTGAATTGGGGTTCCCAGAACTGGACACAGTATTCAAGATGAGGTCTAACCAATGCAGAATAAAGTGGTACCAATACCTCCCTCGATCTAGACACCATACTCCTATTGATGCAACCAAGAATTGCGTTGGCCTTCTTGGCTGCCGCATCACACTGCTGACTCATGTATATATCATGTATATTTGTATATTGTATACAATATTTGTATATTGTATATTGGAAATAGTAAACAACAGGATTAGAAGAGAAAATAAAATACGGGGGGGTTAAAATTCAAAATCAGGAATATAAATTAAGTGCATACGCGGACGATTTAGTGATTATCTTAGAAAATCCAGTAAGAAGTATAGAAATTTTGATAGACATCTTAATAAAATTCGGAATTTTACCTGGTTACAAAATAAACAAAGAAAAAAATAAAATAATTATAAAAAATATCAGACAGCAAGAGGAACAAGAAATAATATGATTGACTGGTTTTACAGTAGTGAAAAAAGTAAAGTATTTAGGGATTACTATTACAAAAAATAATGTAGATTTATATGATAACAATTATAGGAAAGTATGGGAGGAAATAAGGGAGGAACTCATAAGATGGAAGAAATTAGATTTATCTCTATTAGGTAGAATATCTGTGATTAAAATGAATATACCGCCCAGAATAAACTTTTTATTCCAAAATTTACCAATAGACTAGAACAGGGAGCTAATGAAATTTGTATGGAAAGGAAACAGACCAAGAATAAAGGGGAAAGCTTTAGAAGATACAAAAGAAAGAGGAGGAATGGGTTTGCCAAACCTAAAGTTATACTATCATACAAATAGCTTAGAATGGATAACAGAATGGATAACATTACAGAATAAAAGATTGTTATATTTAGAGGGAGAAGAACTATACTTTGGTTGGCATGCATACATTTGGTATGGAAAATCCTCAACTGATAAAAATGTTAAAAGTCATCTCTTGAGAAAAGCTTTGATAACAACATGGTTAAAGTATAAAAGGCAGCTGTATTTAAAAACCCCACTGTGCACTTCCGGGTTTCATGGCAGACCAAGCCGTTGTGTAAAGGCTAGCTGGCTGAAATGAAACAGGCATGTTTGGATTGGATAGTGTTTGTAGAGGCAGGCTCGTTATTGGTAGATGTGGCCAGTGTAGAAGCTCTAGACAATAAATTGTCCTACATAACTACAGAAATGGAAAACAAGGGCAAACCCTTAAGGCAGTTGCCCAAAGTATGTCTGATGTTCAGCACTCCATCACCACCTTACTCGTGGACTGGAAATTGGCCATGGAAAGAAATGCTCTAGTACTAGCATGCAAGATGCATTTTACAGAAATAAACATCTTGGTAGCCCTCGCATGCACCTAAATAATCAATTTAATGTCAGTTAGAAATTTAATTCAGTGTGCCCATGATGGATACTTCCCAAAAGAAATTAGAGAACTAAAGAGGCCAAAATTGATGAAAGAGGAGATGAGACTGGAGGTTTGGTGGAGAGTTGTGAATACCACTTTTATTCTCTGATGGAATCAACTTCAGCTTTTCATTGCTACTGTTACAGCAAAGACCATATTCCTCACACATCTTATCATCCCCCTCAGAATACAAACGGCTGTTGTATTCCAACAACTGCAACCATTGTGCAACAGTACCAGGCCCCAGATGGCAAACAGAAAATGCTGAGGGGTGTTGACAACAAGAAAACTTGGGCTTCATTTGTGAGGGCCAATTTCTGCAAACCCAGCATCCTTGACTAATGCCCCTTAAGGGCATGGACAGTAAATGTTCCTATGAGCTACCCATGAAACAATTTCAGCCATTGTTTATACAGGAAAGGGATGCATGTGTCTAAGGATAGCCTGCCACACCATCACCGTAAATAATTCCAAATTCAGCCCATGGTGCCAACCATCAACTGCTGCTTCTGTAATGTTTCAAACATCTGTGGTTGAGACATTGACTACTCAGTCCCTATTTGGACACAAGAAGAAATGGTTGCATCTCTGTCCCTATATGGCTCTGTCACCTCTGTATTCTTTGGCCTGAGGTTAGAAATCCTACACCAGTTCCTCACTCACCCCAACCTCAAAGAGCAACTATTAAAGGTAAACGCAGTGTGAGACAAGGCCACTTTTGATGTGTCCCACAATGGCTAAGCTGTAGCAACTCTCTCCAGAGAGACTGCCTCCACTAGGCACCATTCATGGTGGCAGTCCCTCCTTGGATGGGACTAGAGTCTTCAGTGAAATGCTCCATCAAATTGTTATAATTCTGGCCTTCCAAATTCTAGCTGTGATTGGCATAGCTGGTTTGGCATATTGGGTTTACCACTATCTACACAAATTAAAGGCCAAGCCATCCAAGGTCCGATTTTTTCTTTAACCGTGTTTTTCAGAGGCCTGAAGGCTCCTAGGATTCCCTAAAGGAAGCCCCTAGTTGAGCTGAATGGGTATCTCCAGAATCAAGAATGGCCATCATCCAAAAGGAGGAAGTGTGGGAAGTTCCCTCGGAAGTGCCATGGCTGTTGCTAAGCCTAGTCAGTGTTTTCCATAACATAGAGTCCTCCAAGAAGGAAGGGGTCTGACCCCAGGACTGCCATCCTGGTCCAGAATCATTGGAGTGTTAGTAGAAGGTGCTATGGCAGCTCCTCCACAGAGGAAAGACTTGGGTGGACAGTCATTCCCAACTTTGGAGAACTGGCCCACCCTGACTAGTGCTCTCCAATATGTCTTGAACTCCCTTACCCTTTCATACACATTGCTGATCACAATGGACTTGTGTAGATCTGGCATCTGGGACACCAATGGGCCAGTATACCAAGTACTGTCCACTTTTTCACAAACCCCCACTGTCCTCTCTCATCTCACACTTCAAGGGGTTGCAGACCCATAAGGTGTGGCAATCCTAATCTCCATAAAACTTCAGTGCCTCTGTTCAGCATGGGCCCTAGCTTCTGCTGGAGGCTAACCTTGGCTAACTTCTCTCCAAGCTTCCTCCTCTATACTACAGGAACCTCATCAACTTCACTTGGGAACCGACAAAGCCTCAAACCACCCAAAAGATGTCAGCCTGGTCTACCATTGTCCTAAGAACAGCCTGCCGCTGGTGGATGCTGCTTCAACATGTGAGGCAACTGCTGATCCTGGGTAGCCCTGGAAGGCCAAAAGACTGCTGCTTTGGCCACTTGACTGCACTACAATTATTTTGGACACTGGGTGATGGTGGTAGGATGGAACATCTACTCCTTCTCTCTGATATGCTAAAGACTGCTATCTATGAACTCTTTCAGACTCTGTTGAGAGGGGAGTCTTCTCTATACCCAATATATCAGACTCTTTAAATCCAGAGCCACTCAAACTCCACAATGATTTGCCCACATAGCACTGTTCTTTACTGCTTCAATTGATGGAGTGCTATTTATTTGATTTTTAAAATTCCAATTGTTGGAATGGCATTTTGCATTCTGTGTGTGTGTGTGTGTGTGTGTGTGTGTAGTGTTGAATGCCCTTCTCTTCCCCTCTTTCTCTCTCCCTTCCCTTTTGAGAGCACACACTTAAGTTAGATTTCCTCCCACAACCAAGGAATTAACTGACAGGATTGATGGAAGTAAGATAGCATCTCAACCCTGCCCTCCTTCCTACATGTTTTATCCTTTGTCATTCTGTGTCTCCTAGCCTCCAAGTCAACTAATTGTAGGTATATGACAACTTCCTGGAAAAATGAAACTCCATGGCTTTATCTCAGAAGTTCCATTTTATGGGGGGAGGGCACTGTTACTATGATGTACACCCCACTCCATGATACGATTGGTAATGAATATTATTTAATTGGCATACAATATAAATCATACATTGTTATGTCTGAAAAGCGAATTAGCTCAGAAGGAACCTTAGGGCATGGGAAAGTTCAAGAGATCAGTAGGGAAGTTCCAGTGCTGATGAGCTTGCAATAATCCCCAATAGTAATTACTCAACCTTCCGACACAATAGCACAGGAAAGTGTCTCACTAGAGCAACTGGTTATCATGAACTTGTTTCTTCTTCCCACCAAAACTCTCCTTTGTTTCCTCACATGACCAGACATTAAGAAACTATCATGATATCTCCCCTGCCAGGTAAGTTTGCTCTATCAGAAAGCAATTAACATCTTCCCCCACAGGGCAGAAACAGGATATTAAAACCATGTCTCTGAGCCAGACAACTTGTAGAAAACTGGACTTAAGCTGTTACTCTGCTGTTCAGATTCCCATTCTTGTGCTACTTTCTGACCTCTAATTTAAGCTTTGCTTTGTCTCTTCTCTGCAGAATAGGTAAATATTGCCCGCTTCATCCCAACTTCTTGCTGTCTAGATTTCCTTTCCTTTCCTTTGGTTAGTCTTGTATGGTTGTAAGGCTGCTTAAATCTTATGTGTGTTTGTGATATCCCTATTAAAACATTAGTTGAATCTCCAACTGGTATCCCTGCATCAGTTCTGATATGCAAAGATGAAAGACCCTCTCACAGACATCCCCTTTGAGCTAGAATTCCCCACTGTGTCAAGGAGGCATTGCAATCATGGTTTGACTGCTGGGTCACCCACCTTTTGGAGTAACATGGGAGTTTCATCTTCTAGCACTATTTCTTGTTTCATTTTAGATTATTTCATCATAAGTATTTCATGATAAAAGACATTTAAAAAAGGGGGGATAATGTGCCTCTTTCTAAGCATTAGAAGACTCATTAGGTATGGTGCCACTGAGAGATCCTTTGCCAGTGTCACACACCCCCACCCTCTACTGTTGCTCCCCAAAGCAGTTTGACACATTTAGTCCAGCTCCTCAGCAAAAGCATGTCTAATATGTGAGAGCCTTCCAGCAACAGTGCTAACATCAGTACAACCTCCTACCTCAAAGGAGCACAGAGTCCCACCACTGCAGAAAGGTACTGCCATTGATTAACATAGTGTAATTTTTATTTTTACTTTGCTTTATCCCATGATATACATTTCCAGGCCTTTGTTTTCAAGCTTTCTAATGGATTGGAACATGCATGAGTTGTTCTGCCAGCATTGTCATCTGAATCCTGCAGATGATTGGACTATTTCCTCAAAAAGATTTGCAAATAACCTGTTTCAAATTAAGATCACAGAAGCACATTTAAAATATAGCATATATATATACTGTTGTTTACAAAATGGAGAGACATTTCATGTGAAGTATGCATTGAAGAGGAGAGAATGAAAAAGAAAAACAGTAGATCACCAGGTATGACAGGACAATACACATAATTGTTCTACTTCTATTGAATTTCTGGGGCAAAAAAGGAGGTGTTATAGGGAGAAGAAATAGAACTTGAAAAGTAACTTTTAAGAAGAATGAATATATTGATATGCTGATATTAACCATAACTTATTAGTATTATGGATGTCTTCAGTACATCATTATATTAATTTGTCTCAAAAATGACATTTTCGAATAATGAAATATTCCATGTAACTTTTTGACTGTTTCCACCACTGCTGTACTTATCTATCTGTTTGTGAGAGCAACATTATTATGTGTGACACTGTCCTTATGATTGGATTTGTCTTATGGACTGAGCAAACTGCAAGTGATAGAGGAACAAATCACTTAGCAACTGGCAGTGAGAAAGCAATTGTATCCCTAGCATATGAGAAACAATCCCTATTCTAGCTACATCTTGAAGCACTTTTAATATAAAGGATGCAAATTCTGCACAATCCTTTTTGTTCTTTTGCAAAAGTTGTTTCTTACTCTGGCACAAAAGGAAATCCAGGGAGACAGGCTAATAGACATTGAAGGCTGCTAATGAAAAGATTAGGTCCCTGAGCTGTCAAACTTGTCTTCTTTAAGCACATGTTTATGCTTCAAGTCAAACAATCCGGTGTAGATTTTTTTTACACATATACCAACTTGAGGCTGCAGCCTATACCACAGACCAACAATTCACCATTTGTGCTCTATTTAGATGCAGCTTTTCAGCTAGAGTGTTTTTAAAGAGAGAAAAAGCAATGAATGACAAGTTGATAGAACCTCCATCTGTTAAAGATTATTTTTGAATGCTCATGTTATAAGATAAAGAAAACCTCATTTTCATTGAAATGTTTGTTTCAGTGCTGGAAGTTCTATTTTTGCAGATCTTGCCTTTTCCCTGGTATTAATACTGTGCAAAAGGGATGCATTTTCTAGGACTTTATGGGAAATCATGAGTAACATTCCTGAATTTCTTTCTCCACCCTTCATCTTTTCTGAGGTACATATTGAGTGTTCATTAGAATTTCAAAATGGATGGAGTTATTCTGTTTCGTTCTCATATCCTGCATGATACTGACTAGGCTAAGAAGGGACAATTTTCCCAGTGTCACCCAACGAGCTTTTTGGCTGTGGCATGATTTGAATCCTGGCCTTCCTCAAATCAATTTCAGCCCTCCACACCTACCAATATATCACCTCTTATCATTTAGACAGAATAATTTTAAAAAGCATATAATGCAAAAAAATGTGTCATATAGTTCTTTCAATATGGAGAAGAAGCTGACTCCTTTTCTTAACTGTGTGAACAGTTCAGGGCTCTGCAGGTGGGGAGAAGCATAATATGGAGGTGTTTAGAGGCCTTCTGAAGAAAGAAGTATTTTCATCTCTAGAGAAGATTATGCAAATCTGTGACCTGATGATTGGAGATAGCATTGCAGACCACAGACAGATCTTAATTAATGAAAATTATTTAATCTCTTTTAAAAACACAATTAGATAAGAGAATACCCCTTGAATCTCCATATGGTCCGTGTCAAGTTTGATGTGTCAATGTTTCATGGTTTTAGAGTTATGGACAAACTGTCCATGTCCATGTCTCTACCAGCATCCTTCCACCCATCTCTTCCCCTGATACATAGCATATGCTTTCTTTCCTTGGCCATTGACCTACTGTGGGGTTGGGCCCAGGGGCCTTCTGGATGCTTTTGAGCACAGAGGTTCACTGCCAGTGCTCTTTTTGTATCTGTTTTTAGGAGCAGTCAGAACAAGCCCTGGCACATATGTGTAGCAAATCAGTTGTCAGAGAGACAGCTGTATTCCACAGCTTCCCACCGCCTCTTGTTGCATTGTGGTATGCTGGCCTTTTGGGAAAAGATGAGAGATTGTTCTTTTTGCAATATTCACAAAAGCCCAGAGATGTAACCCCAGTTATACCTGACTAGTGGAATGCCACAGGGTTCTGTCCTAGGCCCAGTGCTAGTCAACATCTTTATCAGTGACTTGGATGAGGGAACAAAGGGCGCTCCTATCAAATTTGTAGAAGACACCAAATTAGCAGGGGTAGTTAACACTGCAGAGAATAGGATCAGAATTCAAAATGACATTAACAGATTAGAGGGTTGGGCCGAAACTAACAAAATGAATTTCAGCAGGGAGAAATGTAAGGTACTACACTTGGGTGAAAAAATTCAAATGCACAGATATAAGATGAGTGGCACGTGGCTTGACAACAGTACGTATGAAAGGTATCTAGGAGTTCTAGCAGATCACAAGCTGAATATGAGATAGTAGTGTGATGTGGCAGCAAAAAGGCCAATCAGATTCTAGACTGCATCAATAGGATCAAGGGAAGGGTCAAGGGAAATAATAGAACCACTCTTTTCAGGCTTGATCAGATCTTACCTCGAATTGTGTGTCCAGTTCTTGGATATTGACAAGTTGGATGTCACACTGCACTCCAGATTCCTGTTCCTCTATGCCACCCTCAAACTTTTGGTTGAGCCATGCCTCTGTCCCAGAACCGGTAAATATCATGCCCCACAACCAAAATCTCTCTCTATCCAACCTTTTTTGCTTCTCCCTTCACTAGCCTTGTATGGTTCATGAGACTACTTGATTTCTTGATTTCTTGTGTGTACCTATTAATTTCCATTAAAATACCACTTTTAACTGTTAACTGGAGTAATCTATACAGTTAGTACTAGTACACACAGGTGAAAAGGTGCTGCAGTTCCCCCCCCCACTTCTTGCAGGCCTCGTTCAAGCTGTAGTTCCTCCAATTTATAAGGAGACATTGCACTGCTGGTGGACCACAAGGTCCCTCACCTTTGGGGGTAGCACTCTTGACAGTAAGAGCAGTTGTACTGTGGAATATGCTGCCTTGGAGTTTGGTGGTGGTTGAGTCTCCTTCTTTGGAGGTTTTTAAAGAGAGGTTGGATGGTCATCTGTCAGGAATGTGTTGATTGTATATTCCTGCATGGCAGGGGGTTGGACTTGGGGGCCCTTCCAGTATTATGATTCTATGATTTTCCTCTTCTCTATGTATTGTCTTTTTGGATGAGTATGAATTTAGCAAATTTTTATTCTTCTATGATTTTATTTCTTCTTAAGCCATTTCTGCATGGGGCGAGGGAATCACCCTGTGCCGCTACTTACCAGACTTCTTGGCTCCCTGGTCTGGTCCACGCTGCTCCGGACCAGTGAGTACTCGTTGCTCCGCACTGCTCCAGGGCGAAAATGGCGGCTTCCGGTTGGTCGAGGGTCTCAACCAACCACTGAAGCTCGCCAGCCTAAATCCTGCCCCTGGCAGATCACAGGCTCGCACTGGTGCAAGCCTGCAAATCTGCACCGGAGAGCAGGTATGGAATGGTGTGCTCTGTGCTTTTGAAAGACCTGTTTTAAGCGGTCTTTCAAAAGCATGCTTGATGACCACTTGGGGTCGTTCTGGAGCGGGCTGAGGTACAGATCGATGTTAAGTAGGTCCGACCCAGTCTGCCCCAGGTGCAGACATCCTCCCTGGAGGACGCTCTGCATCATTTCTATTAGCCCATGCGGAAATGGCCTTAGTCATGGCAAATGAATAGCACACTAATAAAGGTATTATGGCACTAGCACAAGTATTCAGCTTCACAACGGGTAGAGAATCCTTTGTTCCCTTCCACCACCCCTGTGCTCTTTATCTTTTCTCATTCACCTGAGCCTTTCTTTTTCCCCCCTCACAGTCTTTCTTTCCCTCCAGTACTACCAATCCAATGAATAGTAAAAGGGAGGGGGAACTTAAAACATTCCGTACCACTATTTCAGCCTGTAGGTCTTCTGCCTATGGCCATATGGGAAAATATGGACCCTAAAAGAGGAACCTTGCCAAGGTCAGTCCTATAACCAGAGTGGGCCTCACCAGGGTGCTGCCAATGGCAGCCACAAGGCTGTGACGATACCCCTCTTTTGTTGTCACCGTCACCCATTCTATATAGTCACAGATAGCTATAAAATACATGTGTGCAGTGTAAGTCCATTTAACTACAAGGAATGTATGTAATTGTAGAAATGAAAGACTTATTTAAAAATTTAGGCAATTGAAATTAAGATCCCTTGATGGAAAACTAGGAATAGACTTTTGTTTGAAAGGGCTATGTACTTTGTCCTGGTGCTGAACGTGAATCCCTGTGCTCTGAGTCAGTTTTGTATTTGCCTCAGATTAGTAGATTCTGTGGATCAAGCAAAATTAAGAAGTAAATTGCCCCAAGCATGAATGTACTATGCAGTGTACTTTTTTGAATGAAGTTTTCTCAACGTCGGGTCTAAAGAACTTTGCTTGTAGAATAAGCCAAGCAAATGCAGGAACATTGTTATTGAACTGAACCTTATTTCACTTAATCCTCGGATCTCAGGGTTTTACATTAGTGTCAATAGTTATAAACATACTGTTTCAAAGCATTAAAGAATAGTTTACTTACCATAATGAATGGAGACAAAATACTTCAAAAGCAGTCCCCCTATCCCACTTTGCATGACATTGTCCTTTAGCTTTCCAGCCCTTTCAAGTTACATGAAGAATGACCAAGTTGTAAGGTTGTCAGGTCTCAGGCCACCAGTTGATGCTTCAGGGAACTATTCTTTTACAGATCTCCAGGTATGGAGATAGGTCTCAGGACAAACAACACTGGAAGAGGGAAAAGGTTTATATTTGTACATGGGTTGTCTTCTCCTGTCATCTCTACCCACCACTCCCAGCTGGTGTGAGGGAGAAAGGCTTGAGGTGGAGCACTGGTTAGCCTTCTTGCTGAACAAATTGTCACAAAAATGTCCTTACAGGTTGGCCCTGGCTCTTCTACAGGTGTCAGAACTGGCATAGTGTCCAGACAAACTTCCCAATTACCACCCAGTCAGCCTGACATCCATAAAGGGAAAGATTCTGGAGCAGATCATTAAACAGACTGTCTATAGGCACTTCGAAAGGAATGGTGGGATCACTAAAAGCCATCATGGGTTCCCCAAAAACAAGTCATGCCAGACTAATCTTATCTCTTTTTTTGATAGAGTTACTAGCTTGGTTGTTGAAGGGAATGCTGTGCATATAGCTTGACTTCAATAAGGGTTTTGACAAGGTTTTCCATGATATTCTTGCAAACAAGCTAATAAAATGTGGGCTAGACAATGCTACTCTTAGGTGGATTTGTAACTGGTTGACCAACTGAACCCAAAGGGTACTCACCAATGGCTCACCTTCATTTTGGAAAGAAGTGACTACTGGGGTGCCACAGGGTTTTGTCCTGGGCTCAATGCTATTCAATATATTTACCAATGATTTGGATGAAGGAATAGAGAGCATTAATATCAAATTTGCAGCTGACCCTAAATTAGGAGGGGTCACTAACACCCCAGAGGACAGGATCAGAATTCAAAATGATCTTAACAGATTAGAGAGCTGCGCCAAAACTAACAAAATGAATGTCCACACAGAGAAGTGTAAGGTACTACACCTGGGCAGAAAAAAAATGAAATGCACAGATATAAAGTTGGTAACAGCTGGCTTGACCACAGTACATGTGAAAAGGATCTAGAGGTCTTAGTCGACCACAAGCTGAACATGAGTCAGCAGGGTGATATGGCAGCTAAAAACACCAATGCGATTCTGGACTGCATCAAAAGGAGTATAGTGTCTAGGTCAAGGGAAGTAAGAGTACTGCTCTCTTTTGGTTTGGTCAAATCTCATCTGGAGTAATGTGTCCAGTTCAGGAAGGATATTGGCAAGCTGGAATGTGTCCAGAGGAGGGTGGATCTTGCTCTATAAGGAGTGGCTATGGGAGATGGGTATGTTTAGCCTGGAGAGGAGAAGGTTAAGAGGTGACATGATAGCTAAATATTTGAAGGGATGTCCCTATAGAGGATGCAGCAAGCCCGTTTTCTGCTTTTCCAGAGAATATGACATGGAGCAATGGTTTCAAACTACAGGCAAAGAGATTCCATCTAAACATTAGGAAGAACATCTTGATGGTAAGAGCAGTTGGACACTGGAATATGCTTCCGCGAAGTATTGTGGAGACTATTTCTTTAGAGCTGGTTAAATAGAGTCTGGATGGCCATCTGTTGGGAATGTTTTGATGGTGCATTCCTGTATAGCAGGGGGTTGAACTCGATGGCCCTTGTGGTCTCTTCTAGCTCTATGATTCTATGGTTCTCCACATGCCTTGGCAAGGCCACACAGAATGTGGGACCTAGTGGGGAGAACAATGGTTGTTGTAGCTATAGGGTGCATTTTGCCACCTGCTTGGCAACCAAAATATGTTCTATTTTTATCTTGATCTGGCTCATATATCCAGATTGCCCTCAAGCCTGATTTCACAGTTAGTTGGTCCAGAACACTTACCTGCCCACCACCCAACCCTTGCTTGCTCTGCCCCTGTGACATCATAAGTACTCTGTTCCCTGTCAGGTTTTGTTACCCTGAAATCTCAAACAATGAGATGCAGCTGACTCCTACTGGGTGAGATGGACCCCGTTTTCAGAGAGAAAATCAAATGAATCAGTCAATCCATTTTTTTAATCAACAGCTAGCAATCCCATATATCACAAGACCCCACCCTGTGAGTCTCAGGCTTTTTGAGGCTGGAGATACAGGAACCCCACCTGTGCCTGATCCATTGGGGATTACTTTCCTTTCTCATCATGCCAGCTTGCTACCTGTAATACTGGTGGCCTTCCTGGGACCAGAGAATTAGAAGTATCACCTATTCAACCATTATTAGAAAAATAATTCCACTGCATTTCAAGTACATTATAATTAGTGTTACATCAGTCTATTTGAGTCTAGTTTCTTTACTTCGCAGCATTCTGTCATTTGCCATTGAGTCATGATTCCACTCTAACTAGGCAGTCAGGCAACTCAGGCCCTACTGGTATATGGGGATGGGATCTCCCTCTTTTTGATGGATGAGCAGGAAGCCATGTTACTGCAGTTCCTAAGCCGCACTTGAGGTGACATTAGATATCATTTTGATATCAATAATTTGGCCTTCCTCACCCATTCCTTCCCATGTGCTTGCGAGGCCCCCAGACAAGCACACAAACAGGCTCGGTCGCTAATTGCTGGAATATTCAAAACAAATACAGGCTGGCCAGAAATAGGCAAACTGCCGCTTCAGGAGACCTCAAAGGCAAGTACTCTATTATGTATGCATACTACTTACAAAGAACTCCCTGCCCTGAGCATGCAGCTTGATTAGAAGAATCCTCATCTGTCAAACACTCTGCATTTGCATACTGTCTACTCTATTGTCAATTTGGACCTAACTCAATCATGCTAAATTCTGACCTTTCGGAGGCTTTGTCTCCAGCCCGAAACCCATTGTTTTTGCCAAGTACGGACTAGCCTGTGGCTACATTTTCCCCTATAAAAACCCCTGACTTTGTGAGCTTCCTTGAATCGCTCCCGACTTCCATTCAGCCTTGCTGCCGCTTTGCTTGGCGAGCCTTCCCTTCAGTCCCACGTACTGAGAAGCTTCATATCCACGAACTTCTGCTACAGACTACCTGGGTTTCAGGACAGGTGTAGTATTACCCAAACCAACAACTCCTCTAAAAACCCCGCTATCCCACTCCAACCTTTATTTCTTTAGTTCTCTGCATGAGTGTGTTGCATACACTGTTTGATTGTATTTCAATAAAAACCACAATTATTATTTCAGTTCTCTTTGCTGCTTGACTCGGCCTCTGTAGATGCTGAGTAAAAGATCTCACTCCATTGCCCTGCCTCTCGTATTGCTAGCTTGTGCTCTTGACTAATTTCCCCCATCTTGTATAATTGAAAGTACATTTAGGTGTCCCTCCCGAGACCCCCAGAAAACAGGGTAACAGCCAATTGTGCCAAACAGCTGTCGTGTTGGTTCCCATTCTCATGAAGCCTTGTATTTCATCCAGCCTTACATAGAACAAGCATAGAGCACACATCACATATGAATTCCGGAGGTTTTCCTGGACCTATGCTGCTGCTGGGACTTATGTGAGCCTCACCACTGGTCCATGGATGAGGAGTTCCCTGGGATGTGTGCCGCCACTGTAAAGGTGACAAGAAGGCTTAAAAATCGCAGCACTGGCACTCCTCTCGCTCTGTTGCTGCAGATGATAACAATCAGCCCAAGCACCATTATTGTCAGGAACAGATTCACGCACAAACGTATTCAATAAACTAGAAGTAGTCTTATTGAGAACAGAGCGGTGATGCTGTCTTCAGACTTTAAAGATCGCGAATGGGATTTGTTTCCAGCACTTTACATTTAAACGTTTAACTTCACAGGACCAACCATCAAAACCTTGGCGGCCATAAATCACCATGAGCCTTATCTGATCTACTTATTCCTGGGAAACTCTAGCCGGAAGGAATGTTCTTCATGTGTAAATCCTAGTAGATAGCTAACACCCTTCTGATGATCCCTTGCTATGCTAATCTAAACAATAAACACATATGTCTCCTGACATCCTACCCCCCTTCAAAAAAATAAAAATAAAATAAAAGCAAAGGAAAGGAAAGAAAAGAAAAGAGAAAAGAAACACAATTTAGAAAACTACAGATGTGCACATAAAATCAAATGAAATACTACAGAACTACAGCAGGATTATATTTCAACAACAGTGCAGTGAAACGTCAACCGGGACGACAGGGAACATCAGTCTTTGAAGAAGTCGGCAAATGGGCTTTCTTCAACAAACTAGAATGAAACAGGATGAAGAGCTTTAAGGGAGGAAGGGAGGTCCAATTCAAAAGATACATCATTAACGACACGTTTCACGGGGAAGGGTCCTAGGAAACGGGGAGCAAGTTTTTTAGATGGGGAAGGCAGCGAAATGTTTTTGGAGGACAGATAAACCAGATCACCTGGCTTAAAATTGGGATTTGGCATCCGCTTGTGGTCGGTGAAACGCTTGTAATCGGCTTTAGTGGAAGCGAGAGCAGACTGCCAAGTGGTGGAAAATTTGGAGACCCAAGCTTCAACAGAAGGGGGAGCAGAGGGAGGGAGGGTGAGGGGAGGAAAGGGGAAGGGAGAAACCCATAAACAATTTCAAATGGAGGCAGTCCAGTTGAGGAATGAACTGCAGAGTTGATCGCAAATTCAGCGAATGGGAGCAGCGAAACCCAATCAGTCTGGTTCTCACTGACAAAACACCTGAGGAACTGTTCAAGGGATCTATTGACCCGCTCTGACTGCCCATCCGTCTGGGGATGATAAGCACTACTGAGCTTCTGCGTGACCCCCAGGGTCTTTAACAAACAAGTCCAAAACTTGGAAGTGAAAACTGGGTCCCTGTCAGAAATAATCGCAGTAGGCAACCCGTGGTATTTCCAGATGTTAGCAACGCATAATTCAGCAAGCTTCTCCGCAGTGGGCACCCGTTTCAGAGGCACAAAGTGGCATTGCTTGGAAAAATGGTCAGTGATGACCCAGACCGCATGAAACCCTTGCGAAGAGGGGAGACCCACGATGAAATCCCAAGCAATTACGGACCAAGGGGTAGAAGGAACAGGCAAAGGTTGCAGCAGCCTCTGAGGTTTTGTGGATGGCGATTTAGCAACATTGCAGGTGGCACACTGTTTAACATAAGTTTGCACGGAGGAATTCAAGCCTGACCACCAGAAGAGGCGGCGAACCGCATGTAAAATTTTTAAATACCCAAAATGTCCAGCGGGTTTGCTATCATGATACCTGTGCAGGACGTTCTCGCGGGCCGCCAGGGGAACATAAATCTTGGTGCCAAAAAAGGGCAGATTGTCAACCCAGGCAATCTTGTCCTTGTTAGCCTGGAGCCAATGATCGGCGTGTGCCAAGTGAACTATCACATCTCGAAGCGCGGAATCACACAGAGACGAAGCAGGAAGTCTCAATTTAGCAAACGCTCGAGTGGTCACTTGTGAAGCAAAGGAGGAGGCAGGAAACAGAGTCTGCGGAGAGGATTCCGTGGCACTTGTTTCAAAGCATGGCAGATGAGAAAGAGGATCAGCCAACAGGTTAGAGCGGCCAGGCCTGAAAACAATCTTAAATTGAAAACGCTGGAAAAACTCAGCCCACCATGCCTGTTTAGGTGAGAGTTTCTTGGCAGACTGCAATGCCTGTAAATTCCTGTGATCAGTCCAAACTTCAAAGGGATGCCGGGCCCCTTCAAGTAAATGACACCAGGAAGACAGTGGTAAACGAATCGCCTTGGCTTCCTTCTCCCAGATAGGCCAATTACGTTGTTGGGGAGAAAATTTCCTCAAAATGAAGGCGCAAGGCTTAAGTGCTCCCTCCGAGTCATGTTGTAAAAGCACAGCTGCCATCGCGAAATCCGAAGCATCTGTCTGCACTATAAATGGTTTCTTCGCATCCGGGAAAAGCAGTAAAGGCTCAGAAGTGAACTTAGCTTTTAGCATGTCAAAAGCAGCTTGACTTTCCCGGGGGACCAGGCAAGTTTATGAGGTTTGCCAGCGGGAGAGCCCTTAGGTTTGCGCAAAAGGTTCGTAAGCGGAAGGGCTACGGACGCGAAATCATCAATGAAATTCCGATAAAAGTTCGCAAAGCCCAGAAACTGCTGCAGCTGCTTCACCGTTCTGGGGGTGGGCCATTGCAAAATGGAGTTAATCTTAGAAGGGTCCATTTTTAGGGAATTATCCTGAATCCGATAGCCCAAATAATCGAAAGCCTGATTATCAAATTGACATTTCGATAGATTGACCACGAGGTGGTTCTCAAACGTTTAAGCACCTCACGCACCAAAGCTACATGAGCCTCCATGGAGTCTGCATAAATCAATATATCGTCCAGATAAATCAGGACCCCCTGGTACAATAAGTCATGAAAAAGAGAGTTCAAAAACATCTGAAAAACAGACGGACCTGATTGTAATCCGAAAGGAAGGACAGTCCATTTAAAATTGCCAAAAGGAGTAGCAAAAGTGGTCAACCACTCAGAGTCCGGGTCCATCCATATTCTGTGAAAAGCCTCTTTTAGATCAAGTTTGGTAAAATATTTCCCTTGGATGGTCCAGCACAGTCCGTATCAGTGGAATAGGGTAACAATTAGAAGAGATGGCTTGATTAATTGCAGCATAGTTTACCACCAATCTCAATCGGCATTGGGATCCTTTCTCTTCCTGAAAAAGACAGGACTTGCTGTGGGAGCCGTAGAAGGCTTGATAAACCCATGCTCCAAGTTTTTGTTCAAGAACTTTTTGAGAGCAAGGAGCTCCTGACGACTCATAGGGTAAATCTTGGGCTTAGGCAATTTAGCCCCCTCTATCAAGGTAAGTTTGCAGTCGTATTCCGTGTGCAGGGGCAATTTATCAGCCTCCTTTTCATGGAAAACCTTTCGTAAATCCCGGTAGTGAGAAAGAATCCGTTGCAATTCCTCCTGGGACAGAGAAAGGGATGACTCCGCAGCAGTTATAGTGTCATCACTCCAGTCTATTTGGGGGTTATATTTGCAAAGCCAGTCAATCCCCAAAACCAACTTAAACTGTACTTCTTTAAGAACCAGGAAACGCAGCCTGTACATGTTGTTACCTATTCGGAATGCTACAGGCTCGGATATCTTGTCAATGACCCCTCCAACCATTGGCGTCCCATCCATTTGTGTTAGTTTTACGGGCGCTTCAGAGGCTCATAAAGAAGATTTAGCTTCCTGGCCAATTTGGGGTGCAACAAGCTCCTGGAGCACCCAGAGTCAATTAAGGCCCTATGTTCATGCAACGTCCCATTTCCACTCGTAAACTTAACAGTGGCGAATAAGTGGGAAACCTTATTAGTACTTACAGTGGTTTCTTCTGCACGCCAAGCTTCGCAGCCAGCTTCAAGGTCCCTGTCTGTGTCATCAGATACGGACGATGCTGAAGATTCTCCCATGAGGTCAGGACCCTCAGTTGCTGCTGCTGGGTTTCTGTCATTGGGCTTAGGGAACGATCTGCCAGCCATGGTCTGGCGTATTCTGCCTCTGGCTCTAGGGTCCCAGCGTTCCCCCATGGTGTCGGTCAGAGCTTGTTTCCCAGGACAGCTGTTGGCGAGGTGATCCGTCTTGCCGCAGTTGAAACACACACCTCGGCAAAGTCGGTGGTCCCGTTCTTCGGCGTTGCTGAAAGGAGGGCGGCTGGGACGTCGTTTTGGAGTGTCTTGCTGCTGTCTTGCCAGCTGTATCACCTGAGTAGTCCGTTACACCTCAGTAGCCAGCCGGATCCAGCCCAACAATGTTTGCGGGTTAGCTTGCATTAAGCATCTGTGTAGAATCTCCGGATTCAGACCATCTTTGTACAATTCAATGAGAGTTTCATCGTCCCACTGGGCTCTGGTGGCCAAGTTCCTGAATTCACGGGAATACCTTCCCACATCGTTACCGCCTTGCCTCATGCATTTCAGTTCAAATCTAGTTTTCTCCAGCAGATGAGGGTCTTCAAAGCGTTCGCACAGGTGATTCATAAGCAGTTGCGAGTTTTCAGTTTCTGGGGTGCGGGTGTCATACAAGTTCGCTACCCAGTCCACAGCCAAACCTTTCAATCTCTGACTGAGGAATCGGATTCTGGCCGCATCATCCTGAAACAGGTGGCCGTAATCCATCATGAAATTATTGGACATCGTCATAAAATAGGAGAGCTTCTCTCCCTTTCCGTTGAAGGACGCTTTAAGTTCTCCAATATTCCTGCATGGCGGGGGTGCCCGTCCTAGCTCGCCTGGTTGCTGTGGTGGTCCAGCGGCACCTGCCGCTGAAGCAGCAGCTCGTGGTTCCCGTCCTTGTGGTGGACGGATGTTTATCTCGCGTAGCAGCACTTTGAGTTCCAGCATCTCCTCACTTTGCTGCGCAAGTCTTGTTTCCAAGTGAGTTATCTCCTCCAGAAAGGTTAGCTTGGTCGCTGAGGTATCCCACCTTTTGGCGCACCTGCTTTGCCTCTGGGACATACGTGGCTTCTCTTCCCAGGCCCAAGTTTGGCCGCTTGCAGGAATCTCGAAAGCCACTGTCAGCCATGCTTCAACCTCGATGCTCCTGGGCACTTCGATTCCCGCAGCTCTGTCAGTCCCTGCGGTTACCCACTCTTCCTCAGTGCTCCCCTGGTCCATTTTTGGATGCATATTTGGAAGAAAAAATTTGTAGATTCGCGATCTTTCTGTCAGGAACAGATTCACGCACAAACGTATTCAATAAACTAGAAGTAGTTTTATTGAGAACAGAGTGTTGATGCTGTCTTCAGACTTTAAAGATCGCAAATAGGATTTGTTTCCCGCACTTTACATTTAAACATTTAACTTCACAGGCCCAACCATCAAAGCCTTGGCGGCCATAAATCACCATGAGCCTTATCTGATCTACTTATTCCTGGGAAACTCTAGCCGGAAGGAATGTTCTTCATGTGTAAATCCTAGTAGATAGCTAACACCCTTCTGATGATCCCTTGCTATGCTAATCTAAACAATAAACACATATGTCTCCTGACAATTATCTACCATTTCTTTCCCTATTCCCTTCCCTTTTGTCCCTTTTGTCTGTCCCTTTTGACAGAAACTTTCCAAAATTCAGTAATTTGTTTGCCTCTTCATAAATGGGTAGAAAAAACATTGGATTTTTTAAAAAAACGTCTATGTGACAGAAAGCAAAATCAAAGCAGAGGGTATAGAGTACTTAGCTCTCAATAGGGCAGGTTTGAAATGCTGTGTATTCAGTCATGTTGGCATTACTGAAATAGGCTGGTTCTTCCCCGCCCCCATAGGTTCTTAGTTTTAACAGCTACGTGGTAGGCAGCAATATAGTACTCTCCACGGTGGGAATTTCTGTTTGTAATGAATTTGGCCAATGCAAATGTTGAAGATTTTGTTAGGTTCACTTTTAATTAGAATGTTTTCACTTTGTGATTCCTCCCCCCACGTTTTTATGAACTGGATCAGCACAGATTTGCCAGTTCCTGGTGTTGGAAGGGGTGAACAAATCATGGTTCTGAAAACAGCCAATTCTTCTACTGAAAGTTAGTGAACATCATTATGTTAAAAGGAATGGAAACTCCTAGTGATAGATAAGGGCAAATGGTCAGCAAAGAGGCAGTGGGATTTCTCCTGCCCCCTGTCCCCCCTCCCTCACCAACGTAGCAGCAATATTTTATGATCTGATTATGAGCATGAGACAATATCTGTATATTATGATATCATATTGGACCTACAAACATCCTTCTCCACATTAATTCCTCACATCTACAAAGCTTTCTCCCATTTCACAGATCAGTTTGTTAAAAAGAAAAATCACTGATATATTTTAGGAGGTGTGTGCACTCTTGTTGGCTGTTGATCAGCAATATCACAAGGATTTCCCTCTGGTATGAAACACAGAGCCTTTCTGTGTTAGGGTGGAATGCAGTAGCAAATCACTGTACAGTGGCCCATAAGAATACCAGCTACCCTTATAAACTTTTTATAGCTGGGGAAAACAAACATGTGGTTTTAGAGCTCTATATAGCCAGTGGCAAGAGAGTCTGAGCTTGCTTTTACTGAACCAAGGAAGAAAATTAGCAAGGCTAATCAATTGATGAGGCAGCCAAGTTTAAGTTTGGAAAAATTCAGGTCTAGTATGAAGCTCTCCAAATTGTTATGTTTATTATCTCCAGAATAATAAGTCTAGATGAATATAATGATATAATGATCTCTGAGTTTGGTAAAAACTGATGTTGTTCAGAAAGTGTACAGGACAATGACCCTTACTATTTGATCACTGACTAGATCTGTGAATCTTCCTCTATTTATTCATTACCATCTGAACAAGAAAGGAAAATGTTATGAAAAAGATTTTTTTTGCCATAAAATACTTATTTTATTTTAAGTGGTAATGATAATAATAATTTTATTACAGTTGTAGATCAGCATGAAGTGGTAATGATCTTTGGTGACAAAATGGAATGGTAAACATCCGAGTTTTCTATGTGTTGGATGTTATCTATAATAACTGTAGGTGTAGGGACTGTAGACGGCGCTTCTTTGTCTGCCATTCTTGCATGTAGTACAGGCTACTCCCAGGTTATCTGACAGGTTGGGGACCAAAGCACTGGCAGAAAATGTTGGAAACGAGAAAAGGAGAAAAACATGCACTGTACTGTAGGGAGCATGAAGAACTTACAGAGGCTCACTTTGGACTGACTTTGTGCATGTGCTGCTCTCAATCTTTCAGCCGAGAGCTGTTTGTCCAGAGCTTCTAGAAGCTCCGATGTGGGCCGCTGGTTGAACTGGTTCATGTCCAGTCTGCACCGGCGTAGCATGCTACAGATTCTGGCTCTGTCTGAGGGAGCCGGCTGGGTCGGGAGCTCATACTCTCCAGACGTTTCCCTGGGAGAACCATACTCAAAAGGTGGTTTGGGGGCAGTGGGCTGACTACGGGAGTCCCTTCCCTTCCCTGCCACTGCCTGTCCTGTCTGGGAATGGGGCTCGAATTCCAATTCCCTCGAGGAGTGGAACTTGGGGCCATTTTTCTATGCTGGGAATGGGGACCATAATTGGAGTAAGTTACCTCCGCCACGGGTTCCCAATTCCCGGATTCCTTTTTGTGTGTCTTGGGAGGTCGCAGGGCATCAGACTCTCGCTACAGGTCAGAAACCCTGCGGAGGTTGTTCCCAAACTCTTCCCAAGAGGTAGTGTCTGGGTTTATCAAGCCCAAGGTTAACCTTGCCTCGTAGTTCAAGCCTCCATAAAGCATTGACTTGAACTCAGCGTGATCAAAGTCGTGCCCGTGGGCCGTCAGGGGGACCTTCTCAGCCAGAATCGCAAGTAGTTGCTTCCGTGCCACATAAGCCTCAGGGTTCTTGTGAGGACCCTGCTGCTCCTTGAGGTAGAGCACACCTGCGCTCTGTCTGGGCCAAAGGATATTTATGATCTCTCTCATCCAACTGTAGGCTTTGAGATTAGCCAAGCCTCGAATTGCCACGGCGGACTCAAGAGTCGGGAGGTCTGAGGGGGACATACAAAGGCGAGCCAGTTGGGTTAGGTCCTGGCCATTGGCTGTGGGGTGCGAATGCGACACCGCATTAAGCTGCATGATGCCGGTGGACCGATTTAAAGGGCCCAACTGGTTGGCAATCGCTTTTGCCTCGGTGGCACGCCAGGGAATTCGGGTCTCAGTGACCTGCGTCTCCCGGACTTCTTTCCCATCGTCATTGGCAGGGACAGTCCTGCGGGTCTTAGATCGTGTTTCTACGTGGTGGACTGGTGCCTTAGGGGCTTCCCAGTCTGGATTGCAGGGAGAGGACGCCAGGGTGTTTACCGGCAAGGGGTCCTCATTGGCAAAGCTCGGGAGCAGCTCTGGACACACCGCCGAGATTAAAGCCTTTTGTGTCTGGAGCTGGTTCTCTAAGGTGGCAATTTGCTGTCGGCAGGCTGTGTGGCTAACAGCCTCCTACTGTTCTTTTACCTGATTCACCATAAATCGCGCCGCAGACCGGGCACAATCAAGCTTGGCCTCTAAGACACAGGCTTTCTCCTCCCAAGTCTGAGCAGCTAGGGACATGTCACTTAACTGCTCTTGCGTGGACTGCGCGACGGACGCAAAAGTTACTTTGTCCGCCTGCAAGGCCACAGTCTCGGCGTGAAGCCGGGCATTCTCCTTTTCTGCTTCCGCTAGCTTCCCTCAGATCTCTACTAGGGCAGAACTAGCATCTCTAGCCACAAGCCAAAGTCCCCAAGCTGCCAACGAATCCTTCAAAGGCCCAAATGGGTTCTTTGTCTTACGTGCCAGGGTGTACGCTTCACGGAGAGAGGCGAAGGAATCATCCATCTGGAAGACAGAGTCTTTCCAGGGGCACTTTCCCTTACCTAAAACCCATCTCTCCAGTTTCCCTTGGACCTCCTCCTGACACATGAGGTCCTTAACTGCAACAGGGCTCTCCTTAGCCATTTCCTATACCACGCTACACTTCCTACACAAAACAACAATTTCTCCTTCAAATACGGGACCAGGACCTGGAGTGGCAGGGAGGATCACCTAGACTCCTGGAGGAGCTGAGGAAAATGAACTCTCTGGAACTTTGTTAGGGAAGAGGGAAAAGGAACCAAACTCCAGCCTGCCCAAACAAGGTCACCTTTGTCCGCCCACACTCGGCGACAAAAATGACAAGGCCAACAGTTCAGGGATGGGGAGGCCCACCTAGGATCCAAAAAGGGGGGGTGATGAACTCAAAGGAACTTACTACACCGCCTGGCCAAGCAACGGGGGAAGAGGGACAAGGAACCCAAAACTGAACCGCCCCTATTCTGGTTTTCTGGGTGAGGGGAGCCTTCCTCTACCTCGGGCTAAACTGCTAAACCCACAGCTAGGTTGGGACTCACCACCCAATCCTAACAAGCTGGCAACAACGGGATGCACCCGCAAAACTGAGAAGCCAGGACTCACCACCTGCGCCTTCTCCAATTCCAAACTAAGCTCCACAAATCCAAAGGAAAACTTGCAAGGGGATAAATAAAAGGAGTGGGGATTTGCTCCTTTCCAAAAAGTGCTTCAGTGTGCCTTGCTGCTAAGGTGTTGGATGTGTGTGGACTGTTCCTAACGTGCTAGCATCCTAACACTTCAGATCCCATCCTACCATAGACCCAAGATAAGGAGGTGATTCCAGGACAAGAAAGGTACAGCGTCCACCCGATAGGAAAGCTACACAAACACACAGAGATCATGCACATACACTAACCTGCCAAACTGTGATCTAAAACTACTCACTGACCGTTCCCTACGTCAGTGCCACCCGATTTGAGGAGGTTCGCGACTCCTTCTAAATTAGGGGTGCCGGGGACTGCCCGCATTGCTCCACCACTCTGTTACTCTGTAAACAGGGGGTCCCAGGAGGGGTGCCCAAACAAACAACTAACAACAAGCAAGATGGGGAGAATTAGCTGGAGCACTCTCTTGGCTAACGAGAGGCAGGGCAACGCAGTGAGATCTTTTATCCTATGTATACCAGTTCAGGTCAGTGAGGAGTCAAGCAGTTTAAAATACTAACAGTTTTTATTAAGCAAAAATAATAAAACACAAGCACTTCTGACTAAAAAGGAAAGAAAGAGAATTTGGGGAATGGGCAATACACCACCTGTCTGAAGTCCTGGAGACACCAATTGAAGAAGAGGAAGGAAACCCGGCGTGGAGACTGAGGGGAATCTGCTGAGCCAAGCAGCAACAAGGCAATCCGGTGAGAGCTCCGGATGGTTCCAGTGATTCAGCAAGAGTTTAAATGATTTCAGCAAAGTCCAGCGAGAGTTCCAGTGATTCAGCAAGTGGTTAACTGATTTCAGCAGGGTCCAGCAAGAGTTCCGAAGAGCTCTCAAAATGGGGCATCTTTTATAGGGAAAGAATGACCGCAGGCTAGACTGGTCTTTACAGGAGAACAATGGGTTTTGGTCTGGAGACAAAGGCTCCGAAAGGTCGGAATTTGCATGATTGAATTATGAACCAAATTGACAATAGTATAGCTGGTATGTAGATGCGGCTAGCTCGGCCGTTAAGTGCCTGGCTTGCCAGGGTGTTTTCACAGGCAAAGAGTCCTCTTTGTCTTGCAATCAAGGTGTTTGTGTAGGGTGGCTTCCCTCTGAAGCGGAACTGGCTGTATCTGGTGTTTTACAACTATCACCCATGTCTAGCGTAGCGCTTGTTCGGCGGAGCCTCACAAACACTTAGCTAATGGTGGGAAAGGGCCAAATTATGATATCAAAACAATATCTTTGGTTCACCAAAGACCAGACCAATTTGCCGTGGTGACAAGGTGATAGGAAGCCTGTTAAAGAATTAAAGGAGAATGTTGGCTGATATGACAGGATGTAGATACTCTGATTAGGTTCATGGGGAAATAACAGTGGTTTAAATGAAAGTGAAAAGTATCACAATGACCCCTGAATATACTTCATTTCCAAAACAGGGGGAGGGACATGCATGTATACATGTAATTCAAGAGGGGTCTGAAATTTGTCTGTTTAAACATTATGTCTCATATTTAACTTGTGTTTTCTTGTGCCAGAAGAAAATATCTGCCTTTGGTGAGGTCTTTTGGGCTCTAATTTGGGAATTCCAAAAAGTCGGAATACACATCTGCTTTAGAACAAGGCACCTGGCCTGCCAATAAGTGATTTGCTGTATGTTTCCCCAATTTACGTTTTCATTTCATGTTGCAATTCAATACTAATAATCTGAAATACAGCTTCTGTAAGCTGGGAAGGAGGGCATGGAAGACAGAGGTCCAGGCAAGCACACATGCACATGTATGCAGATATACTTGTATGAATAGGAGAGAATTTGAAGTGCTACAATATATTTCTTTGAAAGTCTTCAATTTGCTAGGCGAAGTAATAGCTATAACCTTGTGTGATGAAGATTCCTGATGCCTGATTATGGTATGTACCCATGACTGGTTGTGCAAGAAAGAGAAATCTCTTTACTAGACAGAGAGGAGCATGTGTGCTGAAGACACCTGAAAATTTATGTCGATAAATGCAAACATGAAATTAACATACTGAGAATGTAAAGGAATCGCTCACAAGTCAATAATAGAGCACATGCTTTGTTTGCAAAAGATCCCAGACTCAGTCTCCAGTGAAAAAAAAGATCCTATGGGTAAAGAAAGGCCCCTGTGTGAGTAAGCTGCTGCCAGTCAGCCTGGGCCAGGGTGAACCTGGCAGCCCTGTTTGGGAAGCCATTATCTGCCTCTGAGGCCCTCTGGGGGCTGTATACAATGCCAAAAGGGATGGGGAAGAAACCCAGAAGTTACCAGATGTCCATTTTGGGTTCTGGAAAACAAGAATTGTTTTTTAAAAGAAGATATTAAGTAGTTGTGTGTTTGAAATCTTTTTAAAGGATGAATTACCACGCTTGCAGGCTTCTAGAACAGATGATTCACTCATTTTCTTTGTCCAGAAAAAGGGTGGCCTGGGGAGTCTGGAGCAGACTTGGGGGCCACATGCAGCTCCAGGGCTGCACTTTGCCCATCCCTATGTAGACAAAACTGATATGGGAGACCAGAGGGCTTGTTCAATAGAAGGGCCCGTAGTAAAATGTTGGCCCAAAGGTTGATCTAGCCCTGCAGACAGGATCATACAGTCATAGAGTTGGAAAGGACCCTCAAGAGCTATCTAGCCCAACCCTTGCCGTGCAGGAAAACAAAACTACAGTCCATCCAGCCTCTGTCTAAAGACCTCCAAAGATAGAGAGTCCACCACCCTCAAAGGCAATCTACCCCACCGTCCAACAGTTCTTACAGCCAAGAAGTTCTTCCTAATGTTCAGCTGGAATCTCTTTCCTTGTAATTTGTCTCCATTGGTTTGTGTCCTAGTCTCTGGAACAGCAGAAAACGAACTTGCTCACCTTCAATGTGACATCCCTTCAGTTATTTAAAGATTTTTATCATGTCACCTCTCACTTTTCTCTTTTCCAAGCTAAGCATTGTTGTTAATTGCTGTCAAGTCAGCTTTTACCCAGTTCCATAAGTCTTTCTTCACACTGCTTAGTTGCCAGACCTTTAACCATCTTGGTTGCTCTTTCTGGCTATGTTTTTCTTGGGCTGTGATATCCAGAACTGGACACAGTATTTCAGGTAAGGTCTGATCAAAGTAGAATAGGGAGGTACTACTAATTGTCTCAGTCTGGACACTATACTCCCACTGATGCAGTCCAAAACTTCATTGTCTTTTTTTAGTCACAGACCACACTTGCTGACCTGATGTTTAGTTTACAGTCTACTAAGATCATTAGATCCTTTCATAATGTACTGTTATCAAGCCAGGTGTCACCCATCATATATTTGGGCATTTCATTTTTCCTGCCTAGACCTTACATTTATCTTGTTGAAATTGATTTTGACTCAACTCTCCAATCTGTCAAAGTCTTTTTGAATCACAGTCTTGTCCTCTTGAGTATTAGGTACCCCTCCATTCAGTGCCATTTGCAAATTTGCAAATTTGCAAATTTGATAATCGTAACAGCATGGTGTAGTCATTATAATCTTTGATTAGGACTGAGAACAGCTAGGTCCAAATCCCCATGCAGCTATCTATCTCAATCACCATCTTTCATCTTAATCCACATCACAAGTTTGCTGTAAGGATAAAATAGAAAGAAAACTATGTATGTTGCTTTTGATTCCTTGGAGAAGATACAATTTGTAAAAGCAAAAATTGAAATTCATTATTTCTGTGCCTATCATTTTTCTTGCTCTGAACCTGTACAGTATGGAAGCACAATAACTGTACAGATTGTAGCAGACATCTCTTTTAACTTTTGTAATGGCAAAATATGAACAAAATGGGTGGGAAAAAGTATTGCTCCACCTTGGATATCAAGGACTGTAAAGGAAGCCCTACTCTTAGACCACCTCTCACCTGGGGAGAAATTTAAATTGCTTTTTTGCTAAGAAAGCAAATTATTCAGCATCAATCAAAAATTGTATTTCTGATTTATTCTGTTTAGATAAGGGGTTAAGGAGACCAGTTCAGGGTGTCTTTGTGCTCTGATGTGGGTGGAAGTTTATTCCACCACTGAAATGGATCTGTTTCATTCTCTTGCTCTTTTCCCCAGCATGCATTTTCTGCTTGTTACTAAAACATATGGGCTTCATTCAAGTTGGAGAGTAAATTCCTTTCCTAAAACTCTGGTTAAAAATTATAGCCTTGTATAATGAAATCTTTGTTGACGAGAACTTGAAATAGCATTTCAAGCTGAGACTTATAGGCAGAATGATGATGGAAATCAGTTAATCATTTCACTTCCCAAAATCTGAGTGAGAGAGCAAATTTAAATAAAACGAAAAGTCTCTATTCAGTGAGTGAGTGCAAATAGAGTAAATCTGTGGACTTTGTTTTTTTAAAAAACAACAACAGTGAAATGATAGGGCAATATATCTTGTTACACACTGGGCTTGCTACTTGTGCTAAAACCACTTTCATTGCCATTGGAAATTCCTAGAATTTTATGGAGTTCAGTTCTTTATATTTTCAGAGCAGTGTGTTGGTAAGATTTTGATTGTTTGTAGAAATTTTTAGGATTGGAGTGTGTCAATTTTTACTATGATATTTTATTGAATTGAAATGCTAGAAATAGTAGAATGTTCAGAGGTGACATTAAATCGTTATGTTCTTTCCCTGCTCTCCCAATACAGTTATAAAGAGTTTGGAAACATTTCCTTCCATTTTCATCTTATCAGAGTTTGTCGTTTCATTCCAAATTAGCCAAGATGTAATAGTAGTCTCTAATCCTGGCTTATATAGATAAACCATAGTGTACTATAACAACACTTCCTTATTAAGATGAAATGGCAAAATATAGCTGAAAACAGAAGTGTTTTAGTCTGCTTTTAAGTCACATTACAGAAGAGAGTCTGCAAGTCATGAAACATGAGCTGCTAAAAATACTTCTTTATACTACAACTTTTAGAACCCCACACCCATTGGCCATGCAGGCTGTAGGATTCTGGGAGCTGCAGTTCACCTTTTTCTAAGTTCTTCAGATCAGCATTAAGTTGGAACCAAATTTCATATTCCCCAGCATTTTACAGATGAAAACTGTCACAGGCATTGGTTAAAAGCATGTGACCAGGCAAGAAGAGGGCAGCCATGATTAATGAGGAGTGCCACTTTGATCACTCTCATGGATTTCTGTACAGCTGAATTTGTCCTTGACATACAATATTACTCCACTTCCTTTTCTGCCACATCTATTCTTTTTGAATAGGTTATACCTTTCAGTTGTAATATTTCAATTATTGAAATCATCCACCAGATCTCCTTTATGCCTATAAAGTCATATTTATCTTCCTGCACTAGGACTTTGAACACATCCAGTTTGTTTTCCAAGCTCTCTGTGTTGGTATATAAACATCTGAAGCTTCGTTTATTCTCACTTATTAATTTATTGTCACTTTAATATATATTAATATATATTTAATACAATTGAAAATGAAAACAAATGAGGAACTGATTGAAAATGGTTATGATATTAGATGTTTTGATTAGAGACAGTTATCTAAATGATTAAAAATGGATAAAAAATTGTTTGGTTTTGATGTTGAAAAAATAGAATTTGAAGATCAACTGTGTAAAGATGATGACATTTTGAGAGCTAAAATGTGTAAGATATTGTTGAAGTTAACAATGGAAGAGCAGGTAAAAGAATGCATGATAAAGTGGGCTCAAAATGTGGGTCACTCAATTAAGATGGAGCAATGGGAAAGGATGTGGACAAAAGATTTGAAATTTAATTTATTACCTGAAGGAAAAAAATT
Source organism: Iguana delicatissima (assembly GCA_948472985.1). Lineage (NCBI taxonomy): Eukaryota > Metazoa > Chordata > Lepidosauria > Squamata > Iguanidae > Iguana > Iguana delicatissima. Next base: position 711,011 of record CAOKZL010001780.1, read on the forward strand.
ATAAGATATGTGTAGATGGTACTTAACTCCAGAAAAACTGTTCAAAATGTATAAAAGCGCTTCATCTATGCTGCAAATGTAATCAGTTAGAAGGGGCTTTTCATATGTGGTGGACTTGTGATAAAGAAAAGAAATTTTGAGTGAAGTTCCACTGTTTGATGGAGGACATTCTCAACATGAAGATTCAACTGAAACCAGAACTGTTCCTGTTTATCTGGTGGATGACCAGATAAATAAGAATTTTCTAAGGGTTATATACAATATATACAATGGCAGAGAGAATATTGTATGCCCAGAAGAGAAAAGAACCCACAACACTATCTCAAGATGATTGGTTAAGGAAGTTGTTGGGTTTGGCAGAGATTGACAAATTGATATTGATTAGAGAAGGTTTTTTGAATGTTCTTTGATTATATTAATTAGAAAAAGTTTTCTAAGAATCAATGGGAGAAGATTCTAATCTTTTTAAGAAAAATTGTGGGGAGACATGCAGCAATAGGTTTTGCTTAACCTGACTAGAATCACTAAATATTCTGATCTGGTTAGAGTATTGTATATTTAATATAAGTAGTGGGGAGATTATTTTTATTTGAGTGTATTTATTTAATTATAACATTCAACAGATAATTTGATTATGTAGGTATCGATATATTGATGGAACTTTGAAGAAGTATAACAAGCTTTCACTAGTGGCCGTTTTCTACAGAGTTAGAAGTCAAGCATGTAGCCCTATTATCTTTGTTGAGTTTTTGTGGTTAGTGTGTTAGTTTAGTCAGATGTTTGTTGTTTAGGCTGTTTAGGTTGTAGATGTTTAGTTATTTGTGTGAGTTCATTCCCTTGTATGTTGTTTTATATTAGCTAAATGTGTTCTTAATAAAAAAAAAAGTTCCCTCTTTCTGCTCACATTTCCAACAAACATTCAAAGAACCCCTATACATTTTAGACAATATTTCAAGTATTAAATACCATCTATCCATCATCTTATAAAGTTTTCTTTTAGGTTATAGCTTAATGTAAACTTCAAATCCTTCACTCACAACTTCTCCCATTGATCTAAAAGAATTCAGTGACCTATATTTTAGGCCCATTTAATAATATAATCTTTAACTTTCTTATCCTCTGTTTCAAATTTCAACAGTAACTTATATATTTTAGCAATCAAGTTGTTACCCTGTGTGCTGGGGTTCCTGGGAGGGGCGCCCAAATAATCAAATAAAACACAAGATGGGGAAATTAATTTGAGCACTCTCTTAAGCTAAACGAGAGGCAGAGTAACTTAGCAGGGATCTTTTAACCCTATGTATACAGCGTCAGGTCAGAAGAGCAGCCAGACAAGTTATAAAGTAACAAAATTGATAGTTTTATTAACAGACAAACAACAAATAAGATGACACATGCACACAGCTAACTAAGAAATAGGAAATGAGGGTTTCAGGGGAAATGGATGATACAACACCTTTCTCGTAGTCCTGAAGAGGTAGCAGATGAAGAGAAGAAGCTCAGCGTGGGTTGCTGAGGGGAGCTTGCCGGGCAAAGCAGCAGCAGGGCGGTTTGGAACTCGGGAGCGATCCAAGGAATCTCCAGGAGCTTGGGGTTTATATAGGGAAAGTATGACTGTGGGGCGAGAACAATGAGTTTTGGATGGGAGACAATGTCTCCGAAAGGTCAGTTTTTACATGATTGAGTTAGGTTCAAATTGACAGTAGGATGGCCAGTATGCAGACGCAGCTCGCTTGGGCAGTTGAGCTTCTAGCTCCCCAGGGTGCCTGCTCGGGGCAGGGGTCTCTTTGTGTTAGCGTGCATCTGTAATTAAGGTGTTTGTATTGGGAGGTCTCCTGAAGCAAGATCTGGCTGTTTCTGGCTTGCCTCGGTGGGAAAAGGAATGATTCAGCATTTAATAGCCATGCCTAGCTCCGTGCTTGTTCAGGGGCCTCACAAACACTTGGCTGAGGGTGGCAAAACAAGACCGAATTGTGATATCAAAATGATATCTGATGTCTACCAAAGCCAGGCCAGTTCACAGTGATAACAATCCCCCGCCCTAAAATGGGCAATTTGAGACAAATTGATCATTTTCCAATTAAAACATTTCAAAATGTATTTAGAGCCGAAAAGAGGTCTACTGATTCCAGGGTCGTATCACACCTCGGGAACAGGGGTTTCTGCAACATTTCTATCTAGCAAAGCAGTCCCTAACTAACAACGTCCTAACCCTACCTACATACACACAGACAAACATAAATATACAATGGCAATGAGCAGAATGCAATGATTAGTGAACAATGAAAATAACAACAATAAGCAATAACCGGCAACCAATGAATAGCACCCTCCCACCAATGTAGGAAGGTACTGGAGTGATGAAAAATAACAAATGACTAACGACCAAGCAGTAAATCCAGTGAAGAGTACAGTAATGTGAGTGCATGTCCTGGGGAGGTGAGGTGCAAGCCGGAGTCTCTGCACCCCCCCCCGGAAACAGGAAAGTTCGGAATCTGTAGAATGCAGCCATAGTGGCGGCTCTAACGGGGCTGGAACCATGGCAAAGAGTCCAGCTGAAGTAACGTTGGCAAAATGTCCAAGTTCATGGTCAAGCTAGCCTGGGAAAACGCTAGCTCTTTGCAGGATGGGGCTCGCATGGCGGCAAGTGGAACGGTCCATGTAAGGAGAAGGGCTCTGTAGTCCAGGATGCGTGCAGAGTCATTTGTGAAGTCCGTTGGGGAGTGGCTGACCGGCGTCCCCAACTGCAGCAACAGGAACGGGATGTCGTCTCGGGCTTGGTCCCTTGACTGGAACGGGAATGTCAGCATACACCCCCCCCCCATGGTGCTCAGGGGTGATGGACAAGTCCAGGTATGGTCTCGGCCTACAGGAACGAGCGATCTGTAGCTTGTAGAAGAAAGACTGACACCAATTACTACCAATACAGATAACCAATGTAAATTACTGACATGAAGCCTGCTGGGAACCGGGTTCGAATTTGCGTTTTCTGGCTTGCTGTAACTGAAAAGATTTGTGGAAGTGAGGGTTTAAATAGCAACTGAGTTTATAGTTGTACTGGCCGGAGGGAGGCCGTTGGTCAAGGTGGTGAGACTGCTGGTTCGGGCCCCTCATTGGTCCAGACGGTCTTTAGCAGACCATGTCCCTTCCCAGAATGCAAAGGCCACCATAAAGTGCCATTTGCACTCCAGTCCGCCATATGGACCGCACGCTCACCCCTTCCTCGCTCTCTCAGATCCAAGCCGAAGCTCCAGGCCTGATGATGTCTCCCCGAGGGCCTGGGGCGGCCAAGACGGTCAGATCCGTGGTGGGGAGGCAGCAGTATCACCACCTCACGAATATAAGCTGGACTGCAAGATTGGCTGCCCTCGGATAGACTTTTTGAAGCCAAACAGAATACCCAAACAAACATTACACTATCTCTAACCTATTTACAAATACTACCAGTTACGCCTCGGAGTCGGTTGGTAAAACTTTCCGGCTTTCAACCAAGCTAAGATTTAAAAATGTGCAAGAAATGGGAAAAAGGGGGAAATCACTAAAGAGGGATTCAAAGAAGCAGCCAGCACATGCAGGGAGAAAGTCATAAAAACTAAAGCACAAAATGAGCTCAGGCTTGCTAGAGAGGTTAAAAACATTTTTTTTAAAAAAGATTTTTTTGATTATGTCCTTTACAAAAGGAAGAACAAGGAAATGATAGGGCCATTACATGGAGAAGATATAAAAATCCTAACAGGATCAAAAAGAGGCAGAACTACTCAACACTTTCTTTGCTTTGATCTTCCCCCTGAAAGGAAAAGAAGTGCTCAGCTTGGGGAAAATGGAGCAGATAATGCAGTAGGGGAAATGAAGCACAGAATAGATAAGGAGGAAATACAGGAATACTTGGCTATTCTAGATGAATTCAAGTCTCCAGGGCCAGATGAACTACATCCAAGGGTATTAAAAGAACTGGCAGAAACAATCACAGAACCATTGGCAATAATTTTTGAGAATTCCTGGAAAACAGGAGAAATCCAAGCAGACTGGAGGAGACCAAATGTTGTTCCAATCTTCAAAAATGGGGAATAAGAGGACTGAAACAATTACTTATCAGCCTGACATGAAGAATGGGAAAGATTATAGAACATTAGATTATAGGTCAAAGATTATAGATCATTAAACAGAAAGTCTGTAAGCACTTAGAAGGGAATGCTGTGATCACTAAATGTCAACATGAGTTTCTCAAAAAACAGGTAATGGCAGATAATCTTACCTCTTGTTTTTTACTTTATTTTTTATAAAATCATAACAAAAACATTTACAAGCTTAGTAGATGAAGGGAATGCTGTGGATATAGCATATCTTGATTTCAGTAAGGCCTTTGACAAGGTCTCCCATGATTTTCTTGCAAACCAGCTAATAAAATCTGGGCTAGACATTGCTACTGTTAGGTGGATTTGTAATTGGTTGCCTGACCGAACCCAAAGGGTACTCACCAATGGCTCCTCTTCATCCAGGAGAGAAGTGACTAGTGGGGTGCCACAGGGTTCTCTCCCAGTGTTATTGAATATTTTCATCAATGACTTAAATGATGGAATTGAGGACATTCTTATCAAATTTGCAGATGACATCAAATTAGGAGGGTAGCTAATACCCAAGAGGACAAGATCAGAATTCAAAATGACAACAGATCAGAGAGCTGGGCCAAAAGTAAGAAAATGAATTTCAACATGGAGAAGTGGAGTTGGACTGGAAGGCCCTTGTGTTCTTTTCCAGCTCTATGATAGAGATTTTCCAGCTTTATGTTCTTCAAGATTGGACGCAATTTCTAGATCAGACACCCTTTTGTGGGGAGGTAAACACTGACAATTGAGGACTGCAGTGAGTGAAATTAACAATGTAAGCCAAGGCATAATGATCCATATGGATCCAATTTAACCATCATTGCCCAGAATTTCATAGAGACGAGAAGAGATAACCTCCTTTAGTTCTCCCCTTCTTCTCTCCTTTAAGATCCAGGAGATCAGTTGTAGCAAATCCTTCAGCCAGGACTTGGAACTAATACCAAGTTTCTTGGAGTAAAACAATATTAAATGAGTTTAAATAATTTATGAAATTGGGGTCGAATCTCTTGAATGCCCAGCTAGCAATGTGCCAAGAATGAAGTTTGATAGTGTCATTGGGCATTAAATATCATTCTAAATAAAATCGTGTGCACTTCCTTGCATTCAATACACCCTGAAAGACTGGTGAGGTGTCTGGTTGTCCTCTAAGAATGTGGAGTGAGCTATAGTTGGAAAATTGTTGAGTGGGGGTTGCTGAAATCCTGGTGAAAAGGTCAGCTCACAGACAGGAGAGATGTTACTAGTCTGGGTGAGAGAATGACATGGAGGAGCTAGAGAATCATTCTGCTTCCCAAGATGAGATTCAGTTTTGTTGCTCAGATTGTCATTCCTTATAGGGGAACCACTTGGTCTGCTCACATGAAGCAAGACTAGGTGCTTTCATATGTTCTAAGGTTTATTGGTTCTCATCTCCTATATAAGCCCTCTGTAGTATTAGTATCAGTATCTCACCATCTCTGCAGTTGAATGGGGCCCCACTCTTTAGAGCAACAGTTTCACCAGATGGAGTCAATATCTGAATCAGGACTGAGACTTTCTGTCTAGCAGGTTCCACATGCAGTCTTGTTGGTTGTCTTCACTGTGCCGGGCCAGTTTCTGAGGTATAATTGGGATTAGGCACATTTGCATTTTGTGCTTTCAAGGATGGAATATTTAGCATTTTCTTCTGAAAAAGGAAAAGTTAAGAAGTTTGCCCTTGGAACACGAAGTCTGGAATGAGTTCTTAATGTTCTTCAGCATAGATAAAATGATCTCCTTTTGGAAAGGATGGTCTTAAAGAGCTCAGAGAGTTTTTCTGTGATGGTTTGGACAAGGTCTCCTGCAAGGGCAGTTGGAGGATCAGCTATTCTTTTATCAGCATGTTGATAACTCTGGAAGCAGAGATTTTGAAAAATCCTTCACATTCCTTTTAACATCAGGGGAAACAGTGATTGGTCAAAAGGATTCTTGTCACTAAGTATGTTCCTGGCAGCTTTTCAGTTTTATTTAGATCAATAAGGTAAGGGTACAGTCATAATGACTGAGACAGGAGTGTTTAATAGCTTTCCTCGATTCCAAATGTCCTTGATTCAGGTGATTATTTACAATGTACAGCCCAGCTTGGCTATTTTGCAGCCAGCATGCAGATCCAGGTAACCCATTACTGTGAGTTATGCCACCTCCTACTCAGTTAAGTTGAACTCTGAGTGTCTGTTGATTATACTATAACTGTTGTGTGTCCACTTGTTGTTGCCAACTGCCATCAAGTTGATTTTGACTTATGGTGACCCTTTGGATGAAAGACCTCCAAGTCACCCTGTCATCAGCTGCCCTGTTCAGATTTTGCACATTCTGGGACGTACCTTCCTCAAATGAGTCTATCCATCTGAAATACTGTCTTCCTCTTTTTGTCCTGCCTCCTACCTTACCGAGCATCTTTATCTTTTTTAATGAGTCATGTCTACTCATGATATGGCCAAATATGACAGCTTCAGTTTAGTTATCTTGGCTTCTAGGGAGAGTTCAGGCTCAGTTTGCTCTGGGGCCCATTCATTTGTCTTTTTAGCCATCTAGGGTGTCTATGGAACTCTTCTCCAGTACCACATTTTGAATGCATTGATTTCCTTCCTATCTGTTTTCTTCACTGTCCAGCTTTCACTACCATACATAGAAATTGGAAATAAGATGGCATGGACAGTCCTAAGTTTAATATTCAATTGTATAAACTTACAATTCAGGATCTTGTCTTGTTCCTCCACAGCTGCCCTTTCAATCCTACTCTTCTTATGATTCCTAGACTGCTGTCTCCATTCTGACTGAGCCAAAGTATGGGAAAGCTTTCAATGTCTTCATCATTTGCTTTAAGGTTATGTAAAACAACCTTGTTTTCTTAATTTTCAACTGTAAATGTGCCTTTGCACTCTCTGCCTTGATTTTCTCCAGTAATCATTCTAAGTTCAAATTGTTGATGTTCCTTCCTCTAATATCCACACCTTTTTCCTATGATTCTAATCCTGCTTTATATGTGGTATGTTTAGCATTCAAGTTAAATATATAGGGTGATAAAATGCAGCCTTGCCTGTCCCCCTTTCCAGTTGGAAAATATTTTACTTTTGTCCTAACAGAAGTCTCTTGTCCTGCATACAGGTTATGTTTCAGGACAATCAAATGTTCTGGCACACTCATTTCTTTAGGAGTGATGAACAGGTTGCTTACCTGTAACTGTGGTTCTTCGAGTGGTCATCTGTGCCCTCATGCATTAGGAGCTTTCGCGCCTGCGCGGTAGCGTTCAGAAGATTCTAGAGCTTGTTAGCTTTGGCGGGAACCCCTCCCCCACGCCAGTGCTGCGCATGCTCCTCCCGCCGACTAACGGTCTCTCCTGCTTCTGGTCCGCCGAAGCAGATGGGACCTGAAAAAGAGGGGAAGGCAGGGCGGGGATGTATGTGGGCACAGATGACCACTCGAAGAACCACAGTTACAGGTAAGCAACCTGTTCTTCTTCGTGGTCTCTGTGCCTCATACATTAGGAGACTATGTAGCTTACCAGTAGGATGGTGGGTCAGGTCCCAGATCCTAGAGCACAGAAGACAGCACAGCACGTCCAAACCGGGCATCTCTTCTGGAACGGCAGTCGAGCCTGTAGTGGCGCACAAAGGTCGACGGCTGGGACCAGGTCGCCACATGGCAGAGTTCCGACAGGTCGACGCCTCGCAGGAGGGCAGCAGATGTCGCCACGGCCCTGGTGGAGTGGGCCCGAAGCAGGTCTGGCGGAGGCTTCCTGGCAAGCTCGTACGCCAAGTGAATAGTCTGTACCACCCACTTAGAGAAGCGCTGGGTGGATACCTTGTGGCCTCTCCGGCGTCTGCCATAACAGACAAACAGGTGGGGTGTCTGTCTGTAGGCTGCAGTCTTGTCTTTGTAAAAAGCCAGCGCCCGACGCACATCCAGGGAGTGGAGGGACCGCTCCAGAGGTGTCGTCGGGTCCAGGTAGAAGGCCAGCAGGATGATGTCCTGGCTCAGATGGAAGCTGGAAACCACCTTCGGCAGGAAGGAGATGTCAGGCCAGAGGACCACCTTGTCCTGATGAAAGACCAAGTATGGTTCATCGCACCGTAGCGCCGTCAACTCTCCTGCTCGCCTGGCAGAGGTGACGGCCACTAGGAACGCGGTCTTCATCGCGAGCAGCCTGTCGTCCGTCGTGGCCATGGGCTCGAAGGGCGGCCTCGTCAGCTGGGACAGCACCAATGACAGCGACCACGGCGGTAGTGGCGGCAATACCGGCGGGTAGAGGTGCTGCAGGCCCTTCAGGAACTGCTTGACGGTACCGTCCCTGAAGAGAACGGCCGACAGGGATCGTGGCGGTTGGTATGCCACGATCGCGGTGAGGTAGACCTTGAGTGACGGGAAGGCCAGGTCCTGTTGCCAGAGATGGAGGAGGAAGTGGAGCACGGTACGCAGGGTGACAGGCGATACCGGCTCCCGACGTTCCTTGGTGAAGGCCACGAAGCGCTGCCATTTGTAGTGGTAGTTCCTTCGCGTGGACTCCTTCCTGGCTGTGGTCAAGACGTTCCCAATGGCCGGGTCGTCTAGGGTGATATCCTCCAGGCACGGAGGGCCAACACCGCCAGGTCCGGGTGCAACACCAGTCCGTCGGAGTGGGACAGCAGGTCCGGTACCGTGGGAAACCTGAGAGTCCTGCCCTGGGCGGCCTCAATCAGGGGTCCGAACCAGTGCTGCCTCGGCCAGTACAGTGCCACGAGGATCACGTCCGCCCGGTCCACGATGATCTTCGCGATTACGCGGCCCAGGAGCGGGAACAGGGGGAAGGCATAGATCAGCCCTTCGTCCCATGGAAACTGGAACGTGTCGCCGATGGAGCGGCGATCATGGCCGGCCCTTGAGCGGAACAGGCGACACTTCGCGTTCTAGATGGTCGCGAAGAGGTCGATGGTCAGCTCGCCCCATCGGTCCCGAAGCATCCAGAAGGCCTCGTCGGACAGGGACCACTCAGGTGGGAAGTAGTGTCCCTGCTGAGCGCGTCCGCTGTGGTTTTCTCCTGCCCCGCCAGGTGAACCACCACAGGGTGTATCCGGAGCGGGACGCATCAGTTCCAAAGTTCGAGGGCGATGCCCAGCAGAGTGGTGGAGTGCGTCCCTCCTTGCCTGTTCACGTAGCAGACCGCTGTCGTGTTGTCGGTGAAGATCAACACCGTGTGGCCCGTGACCAGGTGTCGGAATGCTCTCAGGGCCTTGTGGATCGCCAACAGTTTGAGAGAATTGATGTGGAGGAACAGCTCGTCGTCCATCCACCGGCCTCGGACCCGGAGATCTCTGGTGTGCGCTCCCCAGCCAAAGAGCGAGGCATCCGTCGTTACCGTGACCGACAGCCTGGATTCGCGGAACGGCATGCCTGACAGGAGGTTCCTGTATGACTACCACCACAGGAGCGACAGGCGTACCTGTTGGGGCAGGCGGTATCGGCAGCGCTGGTCATCCCAGAGTGGATCGAAGGCCCTGACGAACCAGTGCTGGAACGGCCGTGCACGTAACCTGGAGAGGTAGGTTATGGCGGTAGTCGAGGCCATGTAGCCGAGGAGTTGTTGGATCCTCCTTGCTGACACCGTTGAGGCCTTGAAGGCAGCGGACGCCACCCGACGAAGCGTCCGCGCCCTCTCGTCCGGGAGGAAGGCCCTCGCCGATACCGAGTTGAGGGTCGCCCTGATGAAGTCGAGAACCTGAGTGGGCTCAAGATGGGACTTCTAGGGATTGACCCTGAGTCCGAGGCGAGTGAGAAGAGACAAAGTCCGATGAATGTCCCTGTACAGTTTCTGTCTGCAGGACGCCACCTATAGCCAATCGTCCAGGTAAGGGTAGACCGAGATGCTCTTTGTCCGCAGGAAGGACACGACCGGAGCCATGCACTTGGTGAACACCCGCGGTGCGGTGGAAAGTCCGAACGGCAGCATCCGGTACTGGTAGCTGGTGCCGTCAATCGCGAACCGAAGGTATCTCCTGTGCTGCGGGCAGATCGAGATGTGGAAATAGGCGTCTTTGAGGTCTATGGACGCAAACCAGTCCCCTCAGCGAAGGAAGGGGAGGATCGACGGCAGCGTGACCATCTTGAACCTCTTGGGGCGGATGTATTCGTTCACCCCTCGGAGGTCTAGGATGGGCCGCAGGGATCTGTCCGCCTTTGGCACCATGAAGTACCTCAAGTAGAAGCCGGTGGTCTTGGCTGAAGGTGGGAGCCTTTCGATTGCTCCCTTCTCGAGGAGGGACTGGACCTCTTCCAGTAGAGCCAAGCTGGCCGGGGTAGAGTAGTAGACACCCCGTGGCGGAATATCCTGGAATTCGATGGCGTACCCCAGGCGGACGATGGTAAGTACCCAGGAGTCCGCAGTGATCTCCCGCCAGCAGTCGAGGTGCCTGGCCAGGCTCGGGTGGTGGAACAGTTCTACTAGAAGGGCGAAGGATGGCACGGGTGGAGTCCTGTGAAGGCCGTCAAAACCGGGACTTTGCTCCGGAGGACGACTTCTTGGGCGACGAAGATGGGTGTTGTCTGGGAAGCCTCCTTGAAGCCGAAGACATCGACAGCCTCGACGCGGTCGACCGCGGGGACCGCGGCTGGTACGCCGATGAAGAGGAGGACCTCCTCCACGTAGGCCTCGGCTGGAAAGAGCGGCGAGACTGGGCAGGCTGGTTGACGCCCATCTTCTTTGCTATCAGCCGAGCCTTGACGAGGTGATCCATGGCCTCGTTGGTGGAGGTGTGGAAGAGCCCTTCGCTGTCGAATGGAAGATCTTCAATCCGTTGACAGCTGTTCTCCTGAAGCCCAGAGGACCGGAGCCACGTGTGGTGTTGGAGGGCTACGGCACCGACCATCACCCTCGAGGTAGCCTCCACGGCGTGCCTCGAGGTGGCAATCTGCTGTGTAGCCACCGCAACGGCCTCGCCAAAGATCTGTGTGGCTGAGGCGCTTGACTCCTCCGGCAGGTCAGCAAGGAGTGGAGCGAGTCGGTCAAAGAGGTTCCGATGGTAGGCCGCAAGGCATGCCATCGTGTTCACCGTCCTGGCCACCAGGGACGATGCCAAATAGAACCTTCGGCTGAAGACATCGAGCTTCCGTCCTTCACAGTCTGGAGGGGTGGTATGCGCTCGGTTGCCCCCTTTCGTCTGAGCAGACTCGACCACAATAGAGTTCGGTACAGGATGATTGAAGAGAAACTCTGCGTTCTCCTTCTGGGTCCTGTAGAGATGCTCTAGCCTATGTGGGATAGGCTGTGCTGATGCCGGCTTCACCCACGGCTGCTTCATCGCTTCCACCAGGGTTGGTAGGAACGGCAGCGGTGCGGTCGATGGTGAGCAGGCTTCCAAGTACTGGAAGACCGGGTCCTGTACTTGTGGAGCAGGTTTGGTCACCTTTAGGTCAAGGGCTGTGGCCATCTGGAGGAGGATCGCCGAAAACTGGCGTACGTCCTCCGGTGCAGACTCCGGGCCTGGCTCCCCGAACCCCAGCGGAGGGGATTCGTGAGAAGAAGGGGTGGACTCAGCAGAGTCAGAGTCCGAGTCGTAAGAGTCGCCGGATGGTGATGGCGACCTCTCCGCCTCCTTCTCCTCGGCCGGCCTAGGGTGACTGCTGGAGCTGCAGGCTGCGTCGGTACCAGTGCGGCCGATGTCGTGCCTGGTATCGGAGTCACCTGCAGGGGCACGACCGCGGGCCTAGGGCGGTGTGCCGCCTGCGTGATAGAAGTCGCAGCTACCGCCGGCTGGGCCACGGTGGGCTGTGGCGTCGGGCGGGTAGCTGTGGCCCTCGTCTGCCGTGGTGGAGAAACAGCCCTGTAGTGGGGTGAGGGCTCCCGGGACCGACGGTGACTCGGTGAACGATGCAGCGGTGACCTCTCATAGCAGGGGTAGTGAGCCTCCCGCGGTGGCGAGCGAGACCGACGACAAGGTGACTAGTACCTTGGATCTGGATGGTATCGGTCCCTGTAAGACGGCAAATATGAATAGTATGAGCCGGCCGGCTCGTGCCACACCTGCTCCTGGGCATACCTCCCTAGGTAGGCAGGAGAGTAGGCACTCTTGCCCGAGCGACGCCTCTCCAGGAGCATCTCCCGTTATCGCAGGGATGGAGGCCTGGCCCACTGCTCCGGCGAGCGGGACTCGTCGCGTCGAGAGGCTGGGCGCTGCCTGACCACAGCCTCCTCTCGGTGTTCTGCCGAGGGTGGACGGCGACTCGGCGGAGTGATCTCCGCGATCAGCTTGGGCGGTTGAGGAGGCGAGGCCTGCACAACCTGCTCCTCATCCGACACCTCGAGGACTTCCTCTTCCTCTGGAGACTCCTCTTCTTCAGGGAGCTCCATCGGTTGAGGTTCCTCGGCGGGCTGGGTGGGTGGTTGAGTTAGGGGTCACACCACTGTCGGTGAAGAGCGCCGCTTCTCCTTTCTCTTCTGCTTCTTCTTCTCCCCCACGCCCTCGGTGGCGGGGCGCTTCTTCTGGGCCGCGGTCAGCGGCCTGGAGGAGGAGGTTGAGGCCTGCGAGCCCGCAGGGTCCTCACGTGCCCAAGTTGCCGAGATCTTCAGTATCCTCGGCAACTTCATTATTGGTACCGAGCCCGGTACCGATACCGACGAGGTCGAGGGCACGGCAGCCGCTGCTGCTGCCGAAGAAGAAGAAGAAGACGGGCGTTTCTCGGCCATCGTCTCGGGTCTCTGGACGCAAAGAGATTCCTCCCAACAATGGGATTTAAGCCTTGCCGCCCTGTTACAGAGAGTCTGGTGTGTAAACTCTCTGCAAATAGGGCAGGCCTGAACGTTGTGCCCCTCACCCAAACAAATCAGGCACTTAGAGTGTCGGTATGAGAGAGTGACCTTCCTTCCACAGGAGGCGCAGCTTTTGAAGAGAGCCGACATAAACCGGAGGAAAGGCAAAGAAAACAAGAGTCCAAGAACGCCAAACACAGTCCGAGATCCGAAATCGTCGTCAAAGCCAGAAAAAGGTCAAAATTGATCGAGAAAGTACCAAAGCCAAGTCCGAAACCTGTGAGGGGTAGTCAAAAGCCAAATCCGAAGTCGAAAAACACCAAAAGCAGAATCGAAAAGCAAGCCAACAAGCAGAACCTTCTGTACGCTGAGGCAGACAAGAAAGAACTGAGGAGAGACCGTTAGTCGGTGGGAGGAGCATGCGCAGCACCGGCGTGGGGGAGGGGTTCCCGCCAAAGCTAATGAGCTCTAGAATCTTCCGAACGCTACCGCACAGGCGCGAAAGCTCCTAATGTATGAGGCACAGAGACCACAAAGAAGAACTGTAGTTTCTTATGAGCTACACAACCAAGGTCTTTGCTATAATTGATGAAACACAGACAAATTTTCTTTTGGAATTCTTCACTGTGCTTCATTATCCAAAGTATGTTTGCAATGCAGTTCCTAGGCCTTTTCCTTTCCTGAACACAGCTTGGACATCATTTCTCACTCCATATATGGTAGAAATCTTTGTTGAAGAATTCCGAGCCTGACTTTGCTTGCATCAGAAATTAATGTAATGGTCCTGTGCTTACTATATTCTCTGGTGTCCCCTTTCTTGGGGATTACAATGTATATTGAGTGTTTCCAATCTGTGGACCATTCTTCTGTTTTCCATATTTGTTGACAGATTTTAGTTAGAACTAGAGATTGTGTCTCTGTAGACTGAAGCAGCTCTATTGGTATGCCATCTGTTCCTGGTGATGTATTTCTTCCAAGTGCTCTGAGTGCAGCTTTCACTTCATTTTCTAAAATTGGTGGTTCATCTTCATATGGCCTTTCCTTGAATGAATCTGTCATTCTTTATCTCTTTTATGTAGTTCTTTCATGTATTGTTTCCATCATCTTTTTATTTCTTTTTTCTATCTCATATATACGTATATATAATCAAGTATTGTAAACAAAGCAATTCAGATTATCATGCTTGCAAATAATACACAAAATATATAAGAAAAAAAGAAAAAAATAACAAAAAGGAATTTATATACAGTCACTGTTATTACTATTGGAGATAAGATTTCCCTTCTGAATTCTCTAACCATCACTTAATTGAAATATATTAATAAATATGTTACTGTAATGAATACTCTCCATTTAGAATTAATCTATGTACATAGTACTTCCAAAAAACTTTGTTTTGATGATTTGTATCCAAAGCATTAAATGAAATTTGATACCTCTATTTTCATATAAACAAGTAATTTTTACCATTATGAACTTTGTTAATTACCACCATTTGTACTCTGCTGATATACAAATAATTTCACTTCATTCTCCTCATTCATTCAAATTATTCAATATACTTTTCTAACCAATTTGTAAGTATTTAAATGATGTGGCGGGCTTAGATAGATCACTTAGCATTCTCTACTACATTATTACTTTCAGTATAAATCAAATCTTTTCTTAGCAGTTAGTATAAATGCTAATGATTATATGCAATCAAGTACTCCTTTGTAAGTATTAATGTACTGGAAACAATTCAACCTTACAGTTGTCCTTGGAATGTCCTTGGAATGGAATGTACAGTTGTCCTTGGAATATTTGAGTTAAAATATCACAACTCTTCACTTCAAGTACTTTTATGATCTATTCCTCTATTTCGGGCACTTTGTCAGTTTTCCAATCTGTGTCATCTGTTTATTTCTACTTGTTCATGTAATGTGTTCCCCTGCTGGTCATAGAACATCCCCACTCTTGGTTTAACTTTCTCTTTGATTTCTTGGATCTTGTAAAAAAGGCCTCTTGTTCGTCTCTTTTTGTTGTCATCTCCTATTTCTCTGAATTGGTAATTATATTAGTTCACCTTGTTGTTCACCACAGTTGCATTTAGGATTCTGACTCTATTACCCCAAAACATGGGTGGCTCAGGGATCCATCCACTTTGACAGTGCCTCCATGAAATGGTGGAGAATTTAGCTAAAAAGGAGGCCTGTGAGAGTGGGGTAACCTTATAAGATCTTTTACACCTATGTATACGGACTAATTAAAGGGAAAAACCAGCGTGAGAGTCAAAAAGTAAGCTTATTTGTTTTTTTGGGGGGAATTTAATAATCACACACATACAAGATCCAAGCAAGTTCACAATCACACAAGACTAACTGAAGAAATAAAGGAAACTTTGGATAGGGAGAGTTTGAGATGAAGTGGGTGATATTAACCAATCTGGAGAGAAGCAAAAAAGTGATCGTGGCTTTGACTAAGACACTTTCCACACACTGCCCCCAACCCACAATGTCCTTGGGACCATGACAGGATCACGAGGAAGGTTCTGCATGATGTCACAATCCTGTCATGATCCCATGGCCACCCCTCGCAATCGTAAATTTAAATCATTGACTGATTTCTCCCATCAATGACATGTGATTGCATGGTCCTCCCACCTCACTCCTGCACTTACCTGTCATGAAAAATGGCAGGAAGTGTAATGGCTGTGTCCCTCCCCCAGCTGGGCTGCACTGTGGAAGAGGAGTGGAGCCATTGCACTTCCTCCCATCCAGAAGGCAGATGGTGTGTAGAGGGGAGCACTTCTGTCGCTCTCCTCTCCTGGGAGAGGCCTTCCCTGGATCCTCATGCAATCATTTTGGGGAAACAGGTAAGGTGTGGAAAGGGCCTAAAAGTCCAAAGACAGTACACAGACAAGAATCAGTGAGGCACAGTAATAATCAGCAACCAGTGTACTGCAAATTGGCTAGCCCAAAGTTGGGGTTTAAATACCCTATTTCTGCCTGGAGGGCAAAGGTTTTAATGGCTCTCTGAAAGAGTAAACACTGGAGTCTGGAGAATGGACAAGGGAAGTCCAGAATAAGCTAATGGTCTTAGCATTAGGTGACAAAGGACTGATGGGAATCGTGATAGATCCTTGAGTGCTAAAAAAAGAAGGAGAAAAAAGGGACTTTTACCAGGGAGTGGGAAGAGGGTTGAAGATTATTAGTTTAGTTTTGGGTTCCATTGTCTCTGGAGGTTGAGCTGTTGATGGACATTTGCAAGTCCATTGTCACTGTATTCCCTGGAGATTTCCTAACTATGACCAGGCCATGCTTTGATGTCCTAGTTGACCTAGTTTTGTACATATTTGGCCAGTCCTTCCTGTTAACCAACAAAGCTATGCATGCATAGCACTGTATAATTTATATTTATGCCAATTAATATGTGCCAATTAAACCATATCAAAGTATATGGCCTGGTAACATCTGTTACCTTTTACTTTTGCTTCTCATCTGTCCATAACTGCTTTTAAAATTTTCCACTTTTGTCCACTGAGGCTTCTTTTTCTTCTTCTTCATCCAACAGAGATATAGAATTCAAAATGTTCTTTTTTTAAAAAAATATTCTTTATTCCATTTTCCATTATACTTTAAAATATCACAACTCATACACACATACATTTACTTACATTCTTCTACATATACTAACTACATTCCAACATGATATATACCAAACTTCAACTTATGTCTTTCCCCCCAATATTCTGTTTCACACTACCAGACAATCTCTCACACTTTCTACCCGTTAATTACCTTGTAATTTACCCCTATTACTCATTCTTCCTCATTCGTTACTTCCTTCACATTACCTTATCTCATTTCCCTCGTTATTTATTAAGATTCTCTTCTCTCTGTCCCTTAGATTTCTTTCTATCATTATTTGAAAAATATATTTATAAATTAGAACCCTTTTAAATAACCTATTTTTCCCTCCACCATTAAATTGTATTTATTCATTCTTAAAACATTGTCAGCCTTTTTATTTATTAATTTATATTTATTTGTTTAGTTATTTATTCTTCCCTTTCCCAACGAATTTTTACCACCTACTCCCTCTAATCATCATTATCTCCTCCATCCTGTTTTGTCAAATCCTTAAGTTTATCTTTTTATATATTCCTTTACTAATCTCCAGCTCTCTTAATGTAAACCTTGCATTCTTCCTTGAATTATCCCTGTTAATCTATCCATTTCCATCATTTCGTTCATTTTTACAAACCAATCTTCCATTCGGGGTATATCTTTATTTTTCCCAATTTTTTGCGTAGTTCAACCTCGCTGCCGTAACCATGTAAAGAATAACTCTCCAGTGTTTTCTTTTCTGTTTTTCTCAATTTTCTGCATCATGTTCAGTAAAAATAATTCTGGCTCCAGTGGTATTTTAAAATTTTAATGTTTTTTCCATCTTTTCTTGAATTTCTCTCCAATACATCCTTGCCTTCTCGCAAGTCCACCAAAGGTGAAAGAAAGTTCCATTATCTTTACCACATTTCCAACATTTATTTTCTTTCGTTCTATATATCTTACTCAATTTTACAGGATCCAAGTACCACCTTTAAAGCATTTTAAGATAATTTTCCTTCAATTTTTGAGCAGCAGTAAATTTATTTGTGTCTTTCCAACTACTCTCCCAATGTTCAAATTGAATTTCATGCCCAACGTTTTTTGACCATTTCACCATAGCCTCTTTTACTTGTTCTGTCTCTAATTCTCTTTCTTACAACAAATTATATAATTTTGATATCTTTCGTTTCTCTGAGTGAAGAATTATTTTTTAAAAAATATCTTCTTTTCTCAAAGATTCCACTCCTTCCAACTTTTTATCCATTATAAATCTTTCACTCAGTTGTTGATGCAAAAACCAATGACATTTAAATCCTTCCTTTTCAATTTCTTCCCTCGACTTTAACTTTAGATCCTGATTTCGCTCTTCCTTCAATATGTTTTCGTAGCGTAACCACTTATCTTTTATTTTTTTTCCACCTCCCATATAATGCTTCATGTGGAGACAACCATTTTTGGTTTTTTCATATAATAACTCTTCCTAAATTTCAACCAAATTTCCAGTAATGCTCTTCTTAAATAATGGTTTTGAAAATCTTTATCAATTTTTTGCTTGCCATACCACATGTATGCATGCCAGCCCATTCATTTCCCTGCTCCTTCTAAATTTAACAACTCTTCATCCTGTAATGTTATCCAATCTCTAATCCATATTAACCCACTAGCAGAATAATATAATTTCAGGTTTGGCAAGTCAAAACCCCCTCTTTCCTTTTTTTCTGTTAAAAGCTTCCACTTAATCCTGGGTCTTTTATTCTCCCATACAAACTTTGATATATCCTTCTGCCATTTCTTAAAGGATTTGTCATTAATTATTATCGGCAGGTTCTGAAATAAGAAATTTAATCTAGGCAAAACATTCATTTTTATTGCTGAAATTTTTCCCCAGCATAGATAGCCTTAAAGAATTCCAATTTTCTAACGATGTTTTTATGTCTTTCCAGGTTTTTTTGTAATTATTATCATACAACTCATTGTTTCTTTTAGACAACCAAATTCCTAAATATTTAATCTTCTTTTCTACTTTAAACCCAGTCATCCGAATCAAGTTATCTTCTTCCTCCTTTCTCATATTTTTTGTTAAAATTATTGTTTTATCTCTATTTATCTTTAACCCTGCCACTTCTCCGAATTGTTCCATTTTCTGTATCAAAATTTCCATGCCCTGTTCTGGGTTTTCCAAAATAACCATCATGTCATCAGCATAAGCTCTTACTTTATATGTATGCTTATTTATTTTACACCCTCTTATTTCTGGGTCACTTCTAATCGCGTTTAATAACACCTCAAAAACTGAATAAACAGAAGTGGGGAAAGTGGGCATCTCTGCCTTGTTCCTTTTCTATACTAAAGTACTTCGTTTTGTCCCCATTAATAATTAATGTTGCACTTTGTTCCTTGTAAATTTCTTTAATCCATTCTAAGAAGGAACCACCAATATCCTTTTTCTCTGACACCCTCATCATAAAACCCCATGAAGATTATCAAAAGCCTTCTTTTGCATCAATGAAAATTAATGCCAATTTCCTTTCATTATTCTTTTCATAATGTTCTATGATATTCAAAGCAATTCTTATATTGTTTCTAATTTGTCTTTTTGGGGAAGAAAGCCATTTTGACCCTTTCCCTAATAATTTCTTAAAACACTATCTTCATTCTCTCAGCCAATATATTAGTAAAAATTGTATAGTCAATATTGAGCAACGATATAGGACGATAGTTCCCTGGTTCTTTTAAATCCTTTCCTTCTTTTGGGATTAACGTTATATAAGCCTCCCCCCAAGTTTTGGGTTTACCATTCTCTATAATGTCATTAAACGTCTTTTCCAATGGTTCTATTACATACTCTTGAAGTTTCTTATAGTAAGTTGCTGTTAACCCATCCGGACCTGGAGTTTTGGGGATGATCCATTTTCTTAATCGCCTCCTTTATTTCCTTTATCGTAATTTTCCTATTCATCATCTGTCTGTGCTCTTCCTTAAGTTGGGGAAATTTTTGATTCTTCAAGTATTCTTCTAGCTTTGTCGAAATGTTTCCTTTTTCCCCCCAATTTATAAAAATTTTTATAATAGTTATAAAAATTTTTCTTTATTTCTTTTTATTCGCCGTTGTTTTACTTCCCTTATTTATTTCCAAAATTAATCTCCTTTCCTTCTCCTTTCTTAATTTATAAGCCAGCCACCATCCCAGCTTATCTGCTTGCTCGAAATGCCTTTGTTTCATCCATATCAGGTTTTTACTCATTTCCTGCTGATTTTCCTCTATAACCTGCCCTCGCAATATTTTCAATTCCATTTGCACTGTTCTATCCAATGGATTTTCCCTTAATTTCATTTCCTGTACCTTTATCTTTTCCAACAGTTCCTGATATTTTTGCTGTCTCGCCTTCTTAAGTTCGGAGTTAATTTAATGAAATGCCCTCTTAACACCGCCTTACTAGCATCCCATACTGTACTCCATTTTAATTCATCAGACGTGTTTTCCTTGAAATAAAATTTGATTGTTTCCTTTATTCTTTCCAAACAATTCTCATTTTGAAAAAGAATATCATTTTTAACTCCATCTCGTCCTTTTCCTCATCATTCTCGAATCCAGTTGGATAGGATTATGATCAGAAAAGGTCCGAGGGAGAATCTCCATGTCCTTGACCATATACAGTAAATTTTTAGATATCAAAAATAAATCTATATGTGACATAGACTTATGAGTGTCCGAGAAAAAAATATATCCATGTGAATCTTTATGAATTCCCCTCCATACATCCTGTAACCCCAACCCATTCTTCTAATCTGAAAAAAAAATGTGGAAGCTTTCCATGAACTTTTCCACTCACAAATGAACTAGACCTATCTGTCTTGGGATCCAACACCCCATTCATATCCCCCAGCATTAAGTAATTCTCCTGATTTGATTCTGCCGTGTAATTCAATATAACCTGATATAATTTTTCATAAAATTTACTTTTTTCTTCTAATGGGGCATAAATTCCAATCAATAGTATTTTCTTTTCAAGAAATTGTACCTCCACCCCCACATAATGTCCCTTATCATCCAGAAATCTCAACTCTGAGGGATATTTTCGATTAACATATAACATTACACCCTTTTTCTTCTTAGAAGACGCCGAGATGTAACATTTACCTAATTTGGGATTTCTCAAATATTTGTCATCTTTTCCCCTTACCTTTGTTTCCCGCAAACATACCACATCCACCTTAATTTTTCTACATAATGGAAAACCTGTCTTCTTTTATAATTTGAATTCAAACCTTTAATATTCCATGACAAAATCTTTATGGACATCTTCTTCCTCTATTGCTATTCTCTTATATGTCTTCTTTTTTCTAGTATAAATCTTCCAATTCTAACTCCGCTTTCTGTGAGTCCGTTTCCTCTTCTTGCTCTGTTTCTAGCTCTGAATAACTCTCCTTCTCCTCTCTCTCTTCCTTATCTTTTTTGTCCTCATATCCCGTAGTCCGTTCCTCTTCTCCTACTTCCCCTGTTCTTTCTCGAGTGTCTTGTCCTTGTCCTGTTTCTTCTCCCAAATCATCTGGTGATTTTTCTAACACTCCTCTTAATTTTTCAACCATCTCTCTTTAAACCCTATTGACACTTGTAATTTTATATCTTCTTTGTTTGAAAAATAAAGCCTTTAGCCTTTCCCACTTGTACTGAATTCCGTATTTTTGTAACAGTTGTGTCAAGGGTCTATAGTCTTGCCTTTTTTTCAATATTACATATGGAATATCTTTGTAAATTTTTATACTTCTTCCTTATTAACTGCTTTTTTATAATTAACTTAAGTATTTCTCTCCTTAATTTTTGTTCTTTTGAAACGCACAAAACATCCCTTGGCCAATTCCTTTCCCTTGCTATTCTCAAATTAGCCCTGAAAATTCTATCTACCTCCCCGCTAAGATCATCTTCCCTCATACCAATGAAATTTGCCAATGATGTAATGACATTTCCCCCTCCAACAGTTCCCCTGGAACTTCCCCAATGCCTCTCATTTTAATACACTTATCTCTATATCTCAGTTCTTGTTGACTAATTCTCATGTCTTCTTGTCTTTGACTTTCCTTCAAAATATCCTTCTCTTTTTCAATTTTTTTTGTCCTTTCTTGCATTTCCTGAATATCATTTTTCATTGTATTCATGTCTTTACTTATATTATCTATTCTTTTCCCTATTCCATCCAAATTTTTTCCGTAAGTTGCTTTAATTTCCGCCCGGTTTCTTTCATTTCTTTCCTCCCTCTCCGACTTTAAACTTCTTATTTCATTTAATATTTCCATCATTGGGTTTCCTATTTCAACTGAAGCTCTTCTTGTTGGGTCTATCAATTGTAATTGTGTCTGGGATTGTATCCTAGTTCCCTTTCTAGTACCAGATGCCATTTTTCCCCCCTTCTCCCTCAATCTTTTTTCCCCCTTCCTTTTTTCCCTCTTTCCCCCCCCCCCCCTCTTCAAAGTATCCCACCAACTATCTCACCCAACCTCACAACAGTATTACTTAAACAGTTAAACGATCTATTACCTTTAAGTTATTGCAATTAAAATTATAACAATTGCTATACAGATCTTCCTTTTCAATCAGTACGCCCTCCCCTTATCTCTCTCTCTCTTTTTTTTACACCAGTTTTGACAGATTATACCCAATTATACCCAAATCTAACAAATTAGAACTATATCCAGTTATCTGTACCCAACTGGTTCATTAAATCCATTAGCTTTTCAATAAGTCCAATTCTATATCAATATTTCCATTTCTTTGCAGCCCAATGTTAGCAAAAAACCCTTATTTACTCAGACTGCTTATTCCACCAAGTTAACAACAATCTGTGTCTTACCACTCCTCCGTTCTTCCAACGCCAACGATCTATTTGTGAATTCCAACTGCTCAAACTTCTCTCTTTTTCCCGTTTGTCCTCTATGTCCTGTATTTGTTATTCGTCTCTCTTTTCACCTGGATTTTTTTTTTTTTTTCGAACTGAGTCCTGCTTCAGTCTCTTCAAACTTGTCCAGTTGCTATTCCCCCCCCCCTCCACACTCCACTCTCCGCTCCTCCGTTCTTCCAGCGAGCTCAAACATTCTATTCGTGAGCTCCAGCTGCTTTCTAAAATTCTCCCTTTTCCCGTATGTCCTCTGTGTCCTCTACTTGGGAATTGTTTCCCCCGCTCGCTTGGATATTTTATTGCGAACTCCAATCTTCTTCATTCCCTTCCCTCCCGTCCGGCTACTTTCTCATTACAGTCCACTCTCCCCCTCGTCCGTTTTTCCAGCGAGCTCAAACAATCTGTTTGTGAGCTCCAGCTGTTTTCAACTTCTTCCTTTTCCCGTCCTCATGTCCTGTACTTGTTAATCGTCTCCCCACTCGCCTGGATAGTTTATAACAAACTCCGTCCTCCTTCAATCCCTTTCAGACTGATCTCATCTCCAGAATTTAACTACGATACAACTTCTCAATTATACCTCTATTTTTCTTTGACTTAAACGTCTTTCCAGCAGTTATTTCCAACAAAATTTTTAATTTCTGAGGTGTTTATTACACAGCAAGCTCCAGCGTTTCCGCGAGCTCCAGCTGCGTCTCCACACTTTACTGTACACTTTAAAAGCCCCATTTCTGTCGCTTCCCGTCACAGTCACTTCTGATCACCTCCCGCTGCTTTCTCACTTAATCTCAGTCTTTCAATCTCCAACGATCTTCCTCATTAACCCCCCTTTTTCCTCTATTTTCGTCTTTTCCCGATTTATTTCTTCAGTCCAGTACTATTTCTTTTATTTACTGTATTATTTCTTTTATATCCGTTCGTTTTTCCTTTTTCCCCCCTCCTCTCTCAGCTTCTTTCTTCACTCTCTCCCCCCACAAAATCTCCACTGATTTATTATTAAAGTTTGGCTTGATCTTTCAATCTCTGAGACATAGTTTTAAGATTAAGGCAATGTCCCTGCTCTTCAAATTTATGGTATATATCAAGAAACTTTAATTATTTAAAATCTCCGGCGTCGCTAGGCTGCATTACCCGCAAATGCCCAAGCGGACGGGATACTCTTCAACCCCCTCTTTCAGACTTACGAGACGATCTTCCTCTCATCTAAAAGAGATCGGGGTCCCCATCGAGTCCCTCAGAACCCACCTTTACTGGGGGGGGCTCTTTGCCGAGTGTTTTCCTTCGGCTTCCTGCTTGAGATGGTAAGGACAGAGAGAGCTCTGTCACTGTCCCGCTGATCGCAATGCCATTGGAGTCCCGGAAGTGTCAGAATTCAAAATGTTCTGGGTAACACACTGAACTCTTGTTTAAGTGAATGTAGTTTGTTAGAGATAAGGTTTAATTGCTGAGAAACAGATTCAGCTGTTTCTTCTGTAGATAAACAATGGTAACCAATAAAATTCAGGAGAAACTGATTTAGGAAGTCTGCATCATGTTTCATCTTAATGGCAGGGTCTCCTTCTAAACAGAATAAGGAAGCGGGCTGATGGCTAGGTAGAATATTTTCCTTCACTAGGCTGGCAGGTTATAGGAGAATGGTATTCAGCAGCAGTAAGGGATTCAAGATGTGTTTCCAAGATCTCGTATTTATTTGAGGAGGCAAAAACAGAAAAGTCACTTACTGGGTTCCTGTTGTAGTAGAGCATTAATACACAGCTGTTTAGAAGATTTAGCTGTAGTGTTTGCATCTGGGCTTATTGTGCATTGTTTTTTCTTGCCTATAAAAAGTTGTGACTTATTCTCTTGAACAAAGCCACTGCTGAACAGACTACATACTAAAGGAAAACTTAAAAGCTCTAACTGGCAATACTCCTAAGCTAATCATAAGATAAGAGATAATATGAAAATAAAATAAAATAAAATAAATACAGCCCTCCCTCCACATTCACAGATCTGACCTTTGCAAATTTGATTATTCATGAGCATGCGTGCCCTCCTCCTCATTCTCCTCCTCCCATTTCCATGCATTTTGCCCCAGCGCAAAGAACTTGTGTCAAGGCAAAATGGAAGGAAATGGGAGAATTCTTGTGCAAGCCTTCCTTTCCCTCTCTGGAGTTCCCCCTTCCCCTTCCCATGAAAAACCAAAGGGAATGGGGGTGGGGAAGACTTGCGCAAGTTCTCCGCACTAGGGCAAAATGCATAGGAATGGGAGGGGGAGCTCCAGAGGGGGAAAGGAAAGCTTGCACAAGCCTTCCCCCACCCTTCTTTCCCTTCCATTTTGCATGAGAATGGGAAGAGGGAGCTACAGAAGGAAATGGGAAGGCAATTGGGGGTAGTTATTCATGGTTTCCCCACTTTCCCAAGGGTTCTGCACCCTGAACCTTCACAAAAGCAGAGGGGAACTGTAAACAACAATAAATCAAGGTAAAAAGTCTTTAGATGGCTACCTAAACTGGAGCCAGACAGTGGAATAAATTTGTCAACACCATCTTGGTAATCTGTTGGTCACTGGAATCAAAATAGTTGGTACTTTACGCGGGAGAGCCAGTGTGGTGTAATGGTTTGATGCAGGCAATGGTTTGAGCAACTCTGGAGACCAGGGTTTGAATCCCTGCTGATCCATGGATCATCCATTCTGGGCGACCTTGGTTAAGCATTCGTAACTATGATTGTGAATTCCATCCCTAATACATTATTGTAAAACCAAAATCTCTTCATCAGACCTTCTCAGAGTTATAGCTTTCTCCCATATGCTTGGTCACTCTTAATGTGAATAGAATATACTCTGCAGAAGAACTCAAAGGAAGCAGCCAGTAAATCTCTTCCAGTGGTGGATCTGTACATTCTTAATCTCTACAAGTTGCAGTTTTCCCCCCATGGCACTGTGCAGCCCTGTCACATGCACATACAAGTACATGTATACATGCACGCACACGCACGCACGCGCACACACACACACAGAGGAGAATGAGAGCTACAGATGAGAAAACCAGTAAAGCGAAATCTTAAAATATAAAGTTCATGCAAATCTCCCCGCTCAAAAAAATAGAACTGAAGGGAGGAGAAAAATATTTTCAAATCAGGAATGCTTTTCTCAGATATTGATCATTGGAGGGATGTTGCAAGCAAATTAGAGAAAGATGGGGAGTTGGTTTGTAAAAGACAGTTTAAAGAGATCAATTTTGTCTGTACATTGTTGAGGGACTCTAAATTGTTAATGACTCAGGACTTAACTTCTGTAGAAGCCATATTCACTCTTTTTCTGCGGGGCTTATTCTGTATATGCAATAATTTTATTTCATCACATTATTCAGTATGGATGCAAAGTAAACTAGCCTGAAATTTATAGGATTTTCTCTGGATATGTTGTGTTGTGTGCCCTCAAGTCATTTCTGACATATGGCAACCCTCAGGCAAACTATCACCGACTTTTCTTGGCAAGATTTGTTCAGAGGGGGCTTGCCTTTGCTTTCCTCTGAGCTGAAAGAGTGTGACTTGCCCAAGGTCACCAAGTTGGTTTCCTTGGCCAAACAAGGATTCAAAGCCTGGTTTCTGGAGCTGCAGTCCAGTGCTTAAACCAGTACACCACCCTGGTTCTGGGTATCTTTTAAAAAAATTGATCACTTTCCTGTTACCCTAATTTCGGGGTCCCTTGGGGGACACCTCACTGTGCTCCATGTGATGGGGAATGGAAACTAGCCAGAGCACAAGCAGTAGCACTGCAAGAGGCAGGGTAACCTAGCGGGGTCTTTTTACCCAGTTTTTACAGGGTCAGGCCAAACCAAAAACCAAGCAAAAATGTCCAATAAATGATTTTATTGAATGAAAGTCTCAGGCACCAACACACTCTCGTACACATGCACCCAAGAGCTATTAAAGAGCAAAAGAGAGGAAATTGGACAGAGGGAGCATTGAAGGGGTGTTGTTGGGGTAATACTGCACCTTGTCCTGAAGTCCTGGGTCTGAGAAGGCAGCAAAGGAGTAGGGCTCAGCACGGAGAGAGCTGAGGGGATTGCTCGACAAATGGAGTGATGGTTGGCTGGGGTGACTGGGAGTGATCCACAGAGACACTCAAAAGCCGGGACTATTTGTAGAGGAAAAAGTACCTGGAGGACTAATCCTTTCCTGGGGAGAACAATGGGGTGCTGCAGTGGGCACCAAGCTTCACATTGGTAATTTCCTTTGTGTGATGGGATTATTAGGTGTTGCCAAAGTCTCTGGATTTTTGGCTGTGTTTTGTGGCATGATTTCTGGTCCCCGCCTGATGGGATATTTGCTCAACTTGAGGCATACATGCTAATCCTCACAAGTCAGCATCTCGGTGATGAGGACTCTTTGTTTATTGTGGGTTTGCTCATCTTGAGGTTTCCTAGGGCTACGTGATGGGGGATTTACTGGCCTGACCTGGTTCTCAGTCTTTCAACTGTGCCTGCCTATGTGCCCCTTCAGGGGACCTCTCTGGCCCACAGAATTATACTTTAATATTAAAATTGTAGACTGGATAGGGTTTCTCCCTCAGAGTAACACTGTTCTCTGGAGCAGAGGTGGTTCTCAGAGATATGTTGCACATTTTATTTACAAGACTAGCAATACAATTGTCCCTCTATATCTCCAGATCTTGTATCTACAGATTCAACCAACCGCAACTTGAAAATAGTAAAAGAAAATCCAAGAAGCAAAGTTTGATTTCCCCATTTTGTATAAGAGACACCACTTTACTACACCATTGTACATAATGGGACTTGAGTATCCACAAATTTTGGTATCCATGTGGAGTCCTGAAACCAACCCTACTGGATACCAATGGCCCACTGCATACTATTTGAATTCTTTAAGAACTCTCAGGTGCATACTATTTGGACCTGATGAGTTATTTGTGGTTGCTTAGTATTACTTAGAACTTTTTCTTTTGTCAGCAGTATTTGCATTAGGTCCTCATTCTTCCTGGTTGGAATGTCAGTTCAGACTGGACATTTGTTCTCTGTCTTCATTACTGAAGACTATGAAAAACATTAATTCAACTAACTTATATGCTCCTTCAAGACTCCTTTGACTCCATCGTCAACCAGCAGCCTAATGGCCTCTCATGCTAATTTCATACTAATTTCATATCTTTTTTTAAAAAAAGACCCTTTATTTTCTGGTCTTTATGCATTAATAATATCTTCTTGACACCTCATATTCTCTGCCTGTATTTCCTTTGTGCATCATCTTATTCCTTTATCTTGAGCTCATTTAGACAAAAGTTCCTCATTTGACCAGTTAGAGATGGGAAAATTGTCCAGGTGGAAAAGGAATGCAGGCAACCCAGATATACAAGTAGGTTCACAAGCTCAGACCATGTCACTAAATTATGATTAGTGAAAAGCACGTTTTGTCCTGAAGTCCGAATTAAAATATGCTTTCCTCAAGTTAGTTTAGAAATATTCAGCCTGATGTAAGTAATTTGATGAGGCAGGCTATAGTAAACAGTATGGCTGCCTGAAAAATCACACTCTTTCATTAGATTTGATTAGTGTATATGGAAAGAACATAGCTGAAACTCATTATGTGGATTATGGATTATTTTCTTTGTTTGCTTTATTTCCTGATAGTGGGAGTAAAGTAAATTAAAACAGGAAGATGAGTAATTTGGGGTGGGGGAGAATTGTTACCTAGAATAGGGACCCGAGACAAACATTTAATGGAAGCTGACAGCTAAATGCCCTGCCACAGCAGTCAAGTGTCAAACAACGTATATGAAAGTAAACCGTCCAAATGAAAGTTATTTTTGAAGGGGCTTTTGGCATCATTTCTCAACCCCAGGAAGCTTATTTGAAATGGTAATTGCTGCCAAGGAATCTTCTATTTTATTTTCTAATACACCTGTGATTTACCTCAAAGCAAAATTGAATGCTTTTTAAGGTACCTAACTTCAAAACAAGCAGAATCAATACCACAAAGAGCAAAGCTGTCTTAGGCCCTTTTGGTAGGATGTTGTCATCCCTCAAAGGGGACTGAAGAAGGACAGGACTGTGATGACGGTTACATGTGACAATGTCACAGTCCTGTCCTTCTCCTATCCCCAGGTGGTGCAATCATTCCTCATCAATGATCCACGATAGCGCCACCATCCTGCACATCAATGACCAATGATTGCACCACCATCCTGGAAAAGTCTCTGGCTGTGCTATGGCAGGAAGAGGCAGGGCCATCATGCTTCTTGGATCACAGAGGCAGCCAGTGCAGAGAGGAGCACTCCTGTCATTCTCCCCTACTAGCAGAGCTGCTGCTGGAATCACCACAGGATGCCCCCAGGATAAGGTAGGGTGACTCTCCAAAACCTCCATTTCAGTTGAATGACAGAGCTAAGAAAAACAAAGCAGTTCAGAGGGCATTTGGGAGACAGACACCCAGATTCCCTCCTCTGTTTTCTAGTGGAATGTGTGTCCCTACAATCTCCTGGAGCTAATGTCTGATGATTTTTATTTATTCAATTTATGCTTTACCTTTAGGGCTCATCAGGCCCCATGGGGTGATTTATTAATGTTTAATGATAAGGTTGCTAGGCTATGCATACATATTTGGGAGCACATCCTCTTGAGATCAGCTTAACTTACTTCCAAATGAACATGCATGGCCTTAGGTGGGGGCGAGGTGGGGTGATAGGTAAACATATCCAGTCCAGTAAAACACCATCACTGCCCCCAACACCTCTGCATTCCTTGCTGGATCAGCACTTATCACATCACCTGACTGAAGTGGATAGAAGGAGTAGTTACTAACATTTCCTGCCCACCTGTGTTTCACAATGGCTAAGCAACAACTCAGAGCTGATCACCAGTTCTGCAGGGAGAACTTAAAAACAGGTGTTTTTCTGCCAGTGTCACTGGAACTGGGAAGAAGTACATGTAACCAACTGTTAATACTATGAACGCAGTGGAGGACAGTCTTTCTAGTGCAGTGGTTCTCAACCTGTGAGTCCCCAGATGTTTGTGGACTTCAGCTCCCAGAAGCCCTGAGCATTGACCATAGTGGGTGGGGCTTCTGGGAGCTGAAGTCCACGAACATCTGGGGACCCACAGGTTGAGAACCACTGTTCTAGTGTGATCTTCCAGTAGGGCTGCAGCTTAAGGAGATGGAGGACAGCAGCAACAACTCCCCCCTCCCCCATACCATCCCAAGATACCAGCTTTTCTCTACAATCAGAAGACAGAGCTGTGTCAGACACATAACCTGTGCTGAACACCTTCAATTTGCCTACTGTCTCAGGTGTGGTGGAGAACACTATCAGCTCAACAGTGAAATTTAACTGCAATGATAAAATCTCCCTGTAACAGAAGGCCCCACCGTGGGCATCTTTAGATGTTTCTTTATCCCCTTAAGGGTGTGAATAATTTCTAAGGGATCACGTCCTTCTTCCTTGGGGAATCTTTCTTGTTGAAGTTATTCATTGTGACTGTATCCTGAGACTGGGAAGCCACAAACACATCCACGTACCCCTTTGCCTTACCAAGTCAGCAATCTGGGCTTCAAGGAGACAAACATATTCCCTGAATGGGAGGAGCACACTGCCTCAAGGACACACCCACCATTTCTGTCTAGCAGCAAGGAGCTCTTATACTTACCTTGCAGGCTTTCTTCCTGTATATTGGGCTGTTTGTTTGCTGTGGCTGCTGCTGTTATTTGTATGTGTTCACTTGAAAAAGTGTGTTGAAGTCTGCAACCTTTGCATGCCTATACTCATTGGTAGTTAGACAGCATGCCACTCTCTAGGAGTTTAGGCACAGCACGTTCATGGTTATTTCTTGTTTGTTTGTTCATACCCACTCTCTTTCTGCGTCACGTAGGCATTCCTTTCATTCTCCGGGATCTCATCTGCTCATCTTATCTCTCTTTTCCTGCCTGCCCTCCATGAAGCATTTCCTTCCAAGAACTCTGTCTCCTGAGAAGATCTAACTCTCCTAATACCAGGTAGCACTCTTTTTTCCTTCCTTTCCTCAAGAAGATGAACCTGTGTTGATTATGCACAACTATTCATAAGTAAAACTACTTTTATATGCCTTATGAAGAAGACTTAAGTTTTAATTCCTTTCTCTGGTAGTTACTATCTGTGGGATCGACTGCACTGGTATCAGGTCACCTTCTCTTCTTTCCCCTTTCATGCTATCGTAATGCCATCCTAATGATAGTAGTGGTTTGATGTTTGCTTTCATATAACACCCTGTACTCGCCAGAATGAACTCAGGTTTGCCAGGGAGATAAAAACAATAAAAAGGGCTTTTTTTAGATATGTCAGCAGCAAAAGGAAAAACAAGAAAATGATAGGGTCATTGTATGGAGAAGATGGTCAAGTACTAACAGGGACAGAGAAAAAGCAGAACTGCTCAATACCTTCTTTGCCTCCGTTTTCTCCCAAAAGGATAGAAGTACTCAACCTGGGGGGGTGGGGAACAGGTGAGGAAGGGGGGAAATGCAGCACAGACCAGGTAGAGAAGTAGTATAGGAATACCTGGGTACACAAGATGAATTCAAGTCTCCAGGCCAGAGGAATTACATCCAAGAATATTAAAAGAACTGTCAGAAGTAAATCCAGAACCACTTGCAATCATCTTTGAGAACTCTTGGAGAACAGGAGAGGTCCCAGTAGACTAGAAGAGGGCAAATGTTGTCCCCATCTTCAAAAAGGGGAAAAAAGAAGACCCAAATAATTATTACCCAGTCAGCCTGACATCAATACCAGGAAAGATCCTACAGCAGATCATTAAACAGACAGTTTGTAATTACTTAGAAAGCAATGCTGTGATTACTAAAAGTCAACATGGGTTTCTCAAAAACAAGTCATGCCACACTGATCTTATCTCTTTTTATGACGGCGTCACAAGCTTGATTGATGAAAGGAATGCTGCGGATGTAGCATTTCTTGACTTCACTAAGGTCTGTGACAAAGTTCCCCATGATATTCTTGCAAAGAAGTTGGTAAAATGTGAGTTAGATAGTGCTACTGTTAGGTGGATTTGTAATTGGTTGATGACCAAACCCAAAGGGTACTCACCAATAGCTACTTTTCATCCTGGAGAGAAGTTAGTGGGGTGCCACAGGGTTACGTCCTGGACTCAGTGCTATTCAACATCTTTATCAATGACTTGGATGAAAGAATAGAGAGCATGCTGATCGAAATTGCAGATGATACTAAATTGAGAAGGGTTGCTAATACATCAGAGGACAGGATCAAAATTCAAAATGATATTGACAGACTGGAAAGCTGGGCCAAAACTAACTAAATTAGTTTCAACAGAGGGAACTGCAAGGTCCTACACGCAGGCATAAAAAATGAAATGCACAAATATTGGATGGGAGACACCTGGCTGGAAAACAGTATGTGTGAAAGGAATCTAGGAGTCTTATTAGACCACAAACTGAACACGAGTCAGCAGTGTGATGCAGCAGCCAAGAAAGCCAATGCGATTCTTGGTTGCATCAGTAGGAGTATGGTGTTTAGACTGAGGAAAGTAATGGTACCACTCCATTCTGGCTTGGTCAGACCTCATCTGGAATACCGTGTCCAGTTTCGGACACTTCACTTCAAGAAGGATATTGACAAGCTGGAACATGTTGGGAGGAGGGTGACCAAAATGGTGGAGGGTCTGGAAGCCATGCTGTGCAAGGAGCATCTAAGGGAGCTGGATATGTTTACTCTGCAGAAAAGAAGGTTAAGAGGGGACATGATAGCCATGTTTAAAAATTTGCAGTGATGTCATATTGAAGAGGGAAGAGGCTTATTTTCCACTGCTCCAGAAACTAGGACAAAGAGCATAGGATTCAAACTACAGGAAAAGAGATTCCATGTGAACTTCAGGAAGAACTTCCTTATGCTCAGAGCTGTCCGGCAGTGGAATACGCTGCTTTGGAGTGTGGTGAAGTCTGTTTCTTTGAAGGTTTTGAAACAGAGACTCAATGGCCATCTGTTGGGAGTGCTTTGATGCATTGGTTAGGCCTCATTTGGAATACTGTGTCCAGTTCTGGGCACCTCAATTCAAGAAGGATATTGACAAGCTGGAACATGTCCAGAGGAGGGTGACCAAAATGATGAAGGGTCTGGAAGCCATGCCCTATGAGGACTGGTTTAGAGACCTGGGTATGTTTAAGTCTGCAGAAGAAAAGGTTAAGAGGGGACATGATAGCCATGTTTAAATGTTTGAAGAGATGTCATGTCAAGGAGGGAGTGGGCTTGTTTTCTTCTACTCAAGAGACTAGGACAAGGAGCAATAGATTCAGGCTGCAGGAAAGGAAATTCCATCTGAACCTCAGGAAGAACTTCCAGACGGTCAGAGTTGTCCGGCAGTGGAATATGCTGCCTCAGAGTGTGTTGGAGTCTCCTTCTTTCGAGGTTTTTAAGCAGAGGCTGGATGGCCATCTGTTGGGAATGCTTCGATGTGTGTTCCTGCATGGCAGGGGGTTGGACTGTATGGCTCCTGTGGTCTCTTCCGACTTTATGATTCTATGTTCCTGCGTAGCAGAGGGTTGGACTGGATGGCCTCTGTGGTCCCTTCCAACTCTATGATTCTATGATTCTTGGGTATTATCTACCCCTCCTAATTTGATGGCATCTGCAAATTTGATATTAGTGCTCTCCTGGGTGTCTCAGGGGTCCACCTGCAATTCCAGTACCTCTGTTCAAAGGTGAGGAATTATAGCTCAATATTTAGGAGACCTGCAAGGATGGGGGTAGCCTAAGAAGGTCTTTGATGCAACTGTTTATGCAGTCTTGCAGGGAAGAACCAGTCAAAATCCAAAGTAAACTAAATGTGTTTTATTATGGAAATTAATTTCACACACAAAATCTCAGTCATGCAATTTACAAGCTAACTGAAAGAAAAGGGGAGTAATGTTTGAAGACAGTGACATTTCAGGGCACTGAGAGTGATATTTACTGGTCTCAAAGAGCAGCAAAGAAGCAGTGACATGGCTTAGACTCATATATAAGGACAATACACAAATTGGAAATTGGAGTTGCAGAGTAGTGACCAGCAGCCAGTGTAGCTGGCCAAAAATGTTGGATTTTATGCACAATTTCTGCTTGGATGGCAAAGGTGTGAATGAATCTCTAGCCAGGTAAACAATAGAGCTCATAGAGTGGAAAATGAGGTCGAGAACAGGTTAGTGGTCTTAGTGTTAGGTGACAAAAGGGTTAATGGGTGTCTCATAGCACGGTACTTGTCAAATAGGTTTGAAGATTATAGGAAAGTTTGCAGCCTGAAGGGAGACGAATTCAGACAATCAGAGGTTTGGTGGGAATCTCCTGATTGCTAGTGTCCCAAAAGGCAGAGTCCTTAAGGCTAGCTTAAGCCTATTGTCTCTGGCCTTACCTGGTGATTTCCTAACTATGACCTGGCTACCCCGAGGGGAGGGTCTGACCTAGTTTGCAGCACATGTGTTTGGCTAGCTTATTCTTCTTGCCCAGCATGGCCATTCAGTCACATCAGGGTTCATTTTATATTATAATAGGCCCTCCACATTGGCGAGGGTTAGGGACACAGAACCCCTGCGAAAGTTAAAAACAAGTGAATAACTGCAGGAAGCCAGAA
This sequence comes from Iguana delicatissima, assembly GCA_948472985.1. Classification (NCBI taxonomy): domain Eukaryota; kingdom Metazoa; phylum Chordata; class Lepidosauria; order Squamata; family Iguanidae; genus Iguana; species Iguana delicatissima. The sequence continues at coordinate 744,944 of CAOKZL010001780.1, forward strand.
GAATGAGGGGGTCAGATCTTCCCCTTCGCTCTCTTGCCCACTGCCAGCAATCGCCCTGGTAGCTGCAGGCAGGAGAGCTCATGGGGGAGGCAAGTGGGCACCACAAATAATCACATATAATCACAAATAATCACACCCATGAAAGTCAAGCCCACGAATGTCGGGGGAGAACTGTACAGCCAATTAATATATTTGTCATTTATATTTTGCCAATTAAATCATATTAAGGGGTGGAGTATATGGCCTGGTCACCCCACTAGTCAGTTCTCTCCAGCATGAAGAAGAACCATTGAGGAGAGCAGCTTTCAGATTTGGTCAGTCAACCAATTACAAATCCACCCAAAAGTAGCAATGTCCAGCCCAGATTTTACTAGCTTGTTTGCAAGAGTACTATGGGGAACCTTGTCAAAGGCCTTACTGAAGTCAAGATATACAATGTCCACAAGATACCAAGTTACCGAGCTAGTAACTCTACCAAAAATAGATAAGGTTGGTCTGGCATGATTTGTTTTTGAGAAACCCATGTTGATTTTTATTGATCACAGCATTTCTATCTAAGTGCTTACAGACTGTCTGTTTAATGATCTGCTCTAGAATCCTTCCTAGCATTCTATGTGGAATTGGTACTCTACTGTTTCATTTCTTTTTTCTGGGAATACAGCACCTGGAACAGAATTTTGTTACTGCAGTTTAGACCTCCTTGGGGACACACCTAGATATCATTTTGATATCAAACCATTCTGCCTTCTTCCACCACCCTGCTCCACGTGTTTGTGAGGCCACTGGACAAGCACGCAAACAAGCATGGCCGATAATTGCTGGACATTCCATTCTCCACCCAGGCAGGCCAGACACAGCCGGTTCGTTGCTTCAGAGACCTCTCCAGCAAACATTACATATGTGTGATACTAACGAAAGCTTCCTGCCCTGAGCAGGCTACTGGGCAAAGGTTGTGCTGTCCACTGGTAAGCACTGTGCATTTGCATACTTGCCGCACTATTGTTAATTTGGCCCTGATTCCATCATGCAAAGTTGAGACCTTTCACACCCAAAACTCATTGTTATTCCCTGAGTAAGGCATAGCCTGCAGTCACAATTCACCCTATAAAAACCCCTGATTCCGAGACCTTCCTCGGATCACTCGACCCGCTCCAGAGTTCCATCCCACCTTGCTGCCGTTTTGAGCTCCCCTCAGCTAATCGAGCTGCCCTTCTTCTCCGCATCCCCGGCTTCTCTCCTAAGGTCCAGGACTACGAGACAGGTGTTGTATCACCCATTTTCCTCTGAAAACCCCTCTCTCTCTAACTTAATTTCTGATTCTGTAGTTATCTGTGGTGTCTTTAATTTTTGTCTGTATTCAATAAAACATCATTTTTATTACTTTGAACCCATCTGGTCACTTGACTGATCTGATGTCGTAGACGCTGGGTTGCAAGATCCTGCTAAGTTACCCTACCTCTCGCTAGCTTAAGTGAGTGCTCCAGCTAATTTTCTCCAACGTTGTGTTTTATTGTTTGGTTATTTAGGTGTCCCTCCCGGGACTCCCAGAGAACAGGGTAACAATTTCCTTTCAGGAACATCTTTATTTTTTTCTGGTTTAATACGATGAAAGACAACTAAAGCATGATTATTTCATTTAGCAGTCTTAAACGTAAAGTTCTAGTATAATTTCCAGTGGAATTTTTCTGCTCATTTTTCTGCTCATTGCCCAATGCAATGTCTATTCCCTTTAATTTGGAACTCAGAAAAGGGAAATTTTAAAACAATGCATTAACAATACTAATAATCAGCATGGTATAGTGGTTTGAGTATTAGCAAGCACTTTGTGAGACAAAAATTTAAATTGTGCCCCAGCCATGGAAACCTCCTCTCAGTTTCAGCCTGAGAGGAAAGCCATAGCAAACCCTTCCCAAACAAAACTTGTCAAGAAAACCCCATAATAGGTTTACCTCAGGATTGGCATAAGTTGGAAATAACTTGATGACACACAGCAAAAGATACAATTAACAATAATGTTAATTGGGACTTTTTTGACTGGTTAATTTTAGACTTAACAAGGATGTTAATATTAATCACTTCTAACATTGTTTTAGTTGTTTGGGTGAAACCAGGAGAACTGCTACCTCTTTCTTTACAAGGTGGCCAGAAATCTCACCACTCTTTCACAATTTTTTTTTAATGGAACAACCTGCTGTTGCTGCTTCTGCTTCTGTTAGGAAATAACAATGAAAGATGCAGGAGAAGATGAAGCATTAGGCACTCTCATGATGTGTATAATAACACCTCCAAAGTTCTAATTTGGTTCATTAGGTCAGCCTACAAATAGGAAGATAAAAATCCCCTGGCCACATCATATTCATATATGAATATATTGTACACCCAATATATTGTATCCCCAAACCTACCAATTTGGAGGTTGTTGTGCATATTTTAAATTAATGTGCTTCCTTCCCATTGCCCCAAATGCAATGCATTGAGATAATGGGCATTATCTCAAAGTATTACTTCCATAATCTAATGAGGGAGGACTGGATAGCTTACCCACTAGAGTAAGATCTAACTCCAATAGGATCTTCAATTATTTTTAGGGTAAAAAAATGTGGGTTGTTATAGGTGTATAACCTCCAACAGTTCACAGATTAAAAGTGATCAGTTAACCATGGAGTATGGTCAAGATGGCAAAAATTATTAATGAGGAAGAACAGACAAACTAAGAGAAGCTGCAGCAGTTTGTTTTTGCCTGAATCTACAGGGAAAGGCAAGACTACATTTCCTATTCTCCTCCCTGATAAGATGAGTACAAACTATTTTGGCACTTTCAACTTAATTTATACAAATGGAAAGAAGCTGAGGACAAAGGAGGAAAGTGGGAGGAAAAGAAATAAACTTTTGAGGAGGAGGAGAGGGGGGACATTGTTGTTGTTGTTGACCTCAGATACCTGTAATGGATGCTGTTACTAATGAAACAGATCTTCTGTGCTTGAATAAATAACTATTTGTGCCCACATTTTTAAATGACTGAACATTTTCAACTCCAGCTAAACTGAAGTGGATAATGTCATAAGGGCATATGTTACCCTGTGGCTTGGGGGTCCAGGGAGGGGCACCCATATAACCAAACCAAACTAAACAAAGATGGGGAAATTAGCTGGAGCATTCTCTTGGCTAATGAGAGGCAGGGTAACTTAGCAGGGATCTTTTACCCTATGTATACAGTGTCGGCTCAGTGAGCAGACAAAATAGTTCAAACTAGCAATAATATTTAATAAGCAATTATTAAGAAAAGCACAAACACACTTGCTAACTAGGAATAGGAAATAGAGCTTTGGGGGAATGGGTGATACGTCACCAATCTCGCAGTCCTGAAGAAAGGCAATTGGAGAGAAGGAAACCTGGCATGGCGGCCGAGGAGAGCTCGCAGCGGCAGCAAGGTGGGATGGAAGTTCAGTGAAGTCCGAGCGTTCCAGCGAGAGATCCGAAGAGCGCTCAGAACTGGGGATTTTTATAGGGGAAGGAATGATCATGGGCTAGTCTGGTCTTGGGCGAAAACAATGAGTTTTGGACTGGAGACAATGTCTCCGAAAGGTCAGAATTTACATGATTGAGTTATGGACCGAATTGACAGTAGTATGGCCAATATGTAGATGCAGCTAGCTCGGCAGTTAAGCACTTAGCTCGCCAGGGTGACCTCTTGAGGCAGAGGTCTCTTTGTTTTAATGCACATCTATGATGAAGGTGTCTGTTTCGGGAGGTCCCCTAAAGCAGATCTGGCAGTGTCTGGCTTGCCTTGGTATAAACAAGGGTGACTCAGCAGATAATAGCCATGCCTAGCTTCGCGCATGTTCGGTGGCCTCACAAACACTTGGCTGGTGGCAGAGCAGGGCCGAATTGTGATATCAAAATGATATCTAAAGGTTACCAAAGGCCAGGCCAGTTCACGGTGATAATACATATTTGGCAAGGGTGATTGAGAGGAAGCCATTAGGCTACAAATTAGCTAACAGCAATCCTTTGAATGCTATTTTATACCAGTAAGACATTATGTGTTATTTTTATAAAGTAGTGTGTTAACTTTATCTGTTTCTTGTTATTAAAAAGTACTACATTAGTAAGATTACTTTTGAATTACTTTTAAAATTAGTAAAATACACTTACAGAAAATACACTCAGCTAAAGTATGCTTAAATAAAATATACTTATTAAAATATACTTTAAAAACAGAATTTGTCAAAAATCCATTAGAAATGGATTACTACTGGGCATCATTTTAGAAGTAAATGTAACTCACTGCACATTATTAGTTGCTTTATTACTGCTTACTTGTATCAGTTGCTTCCAAAGGGATACAAACAGTCCCATTAACGTATGTGTGGGTAGGGCATGAGCTATTTAATACTGTTTGTAGATTAAACTTGCTGGAGGTTCATAGCCATTCACAGAACTTTTGCAGGATTGTTACCCCAAAATGTAGGTGCCAAGAGGGCCACACTGCAATGCCAGTACCTTCTTGCAAAAGTGGGGAACTAATTAGCTCAAAATCAGGAGGCGAACGAGAGGGGGGCAATTTAATGAGACCTTTCTATCAATGTTTATAGGATCATGCAGGAAAAATAAACTAAAAATGAGTTTTAGTGAGGGGAATTCACTCATGCATACACAGAAGATATAAACAGTCAAACACTCACACAAGAACTAACTGAAGGATGAAGGGAGGAAAAATTATGGATAGAGAGGCTGAGGGTTTGAGGTTATAATTACCAGTCCAGAAGAATAGTGAAGAAGCTGAAATGTGGCTTGGCTTAGGTAGGACCTAAGGACAATTCTTGTTCAGGAGCCAGACAGACAGAGTGTCAGGTAGACCTTTGAGAGACTGTACTGGGCATCCTGGAATCAGGGGTATTTGTACCCCAAAAATAGCCTATGGTGGTTGAAGATATGTGCAGTTCCAGGTGTGGAACAATGGGAGTTGTGGTGCATACAATGGACTATCAACCCACTAATGTTAGCAGTGTTTGGGTGACAAAGATATAATGTGTGTTGTAATGGCTGTCTATTGTGGGGGCTATGAGGAAAGAGGAAGGAGTCCAGGTGCACAGGGGGTGGCTATCTGTCAATCAGTATCCTGGTGGGCTTCTCACAATTGCATTTTCTGGGAATTCTACTTTAAGCTTATTAGAAACATAGAATCATAGAGCTGGAAGAGACCACAGGGGCCATCCAGTCCAAACCACTGCCATGCAGGAACACACATCGAAGCATTCCCAACAGATGGTCATCCAGCCTCTGCTTTAAAACATCAAAAGAAGGAGACTCCATCACACTCCGAGGCAGCATATTCCACTGCTGGACAGCTCTGACCATCAGGAAGTTCTTCCTGAAGTTCAAGTGGAATCTTCTTTCCTGCAGCTTGAATCCATTGCTCCTTGTCCTAGTCTCTGGACTAGTCCACAGGAACAGCAATTGTTTGCCTGACAAATGACTTAGCTTTACCTGAAGGGTGTTTAGGTTGACCTGCCTCTCCTTCTCATGTTCACAGTCAAAGTTGTCCCTTGAATGGTTTGACCTCTCAGTCACCTTTTAGGTTTGATTTTGATATCAGAGCCAATTAAACAGGATGCCAATTAGATATGGTACCCATCCAAACTATACCATTAGTGGTAGCTAGACGCGGATCCTAGTAGGCTCACAAACATCCTTAGGTCTAATACCAATTTGCTAGTGAACTGTACCTCAGCAGTCAATCTCTCTCTCTCTCTCTCATTACACCCTTGGAAATTACCTGTCTTCATAAAAATTGCATCAATGACAGATTGAAGTGTTTTCCAATTCTTCTTTTAATACCAGCATTCTATGGGACTTTCTGCACTACACTGTTATTCCACTTCCAACATCCCATGGAATCCTAGGATTTGCAGTTTGGGGAGGGGCAATTAGAATTCTCAGCCAGAGAGCTCTTCAGCCTCAGGCGACTGCAAACCCTGGAATTCTACAGGATGTTGAAAGTGGAATAATAGCACTATAACAATGTAGTGTGGAAAAGTCCTTAGTGTCAGATTTCCATCCATTTATTATGCAGTATAGAGACTGGCCTATTTTTATTATATAGCATGTAGAAGGCTTGTGAGAGGAAATATCATTGCCTGGGAAAGGTGTCATAGATGATAGGGTGGGCCTTTCACTGATGATGAAAATATGTCTCTTTGTGGAGGAAAAGAATTCTGGGCAGCCCATATGGAGTGACTACTCCTTAAATCATGGGGGTGGGGCTGGGCCTGGGGCTTGGAAGAGTAAAAGGCAATAGAGACTGAAAGGCAGTCTGCATATGCTAAGACATACTTTGATTCACTGGATTATTCCTCCAATATTCCGTGAAGCTAAGGGCTAGCCTGGTATTAAGATCAGACAGCTGGAGACAAGGAGGGTGTGAGATGAAAAGGAGCTTTTCCTTAACCCATGTGCCAACCCACTTTATCTGAGGGATACACTTGTGCCAGGAAACGGAGGCTTGGGCAAATGTCACATGGAGGAGTAGAAGGTCTAGGAAGGCAACAGAGACTCTTCACTTGCACAATCGCTTCAAAGTTCTTGGCCTTACGAACAATGAGGAGCGCCACGCGGAGGGAACAGAATGTCAACAAGAAGAAATCCAACTTCAGCAACAGGAACTAGGTCAATGCTCCCAGCCTCAACAGAATGCCCAGGCAGTCCTAGTGGAACATGCTCATCGAGGAGACCAGGACAAGCCGCAGAGGAGGAGAGTTCTGGTTGTTGGGGACTCTTTGCTCAGAGGAACCGAAATGGCAATTTGCAAACCTGACAAGCTCAATCGAGAGGTCTGCTGTCTGCCTGGGACCAGGATCAACCACGTAACGGAGAGGCTAACCAGGCTGGTCAAACCCACTGACCATAAGCCCCTCATTTTGGTTCATGTCAGAACCAATGACACTGCGAGGAGCAGCTTTTACCACATCGCAAAGGACTATGAGCTTATGGGGACGAAGCTTAAGGACCTTGGTGCGCAGGTGGTCATTTCGTCACTCCTACCTGTTCGAGTATATGGCGCACGTCGGGAAAGGACAATAGCACAGGTCAACAACTCCGAGCGCGGTGCCGCTGGCAACGGTTTTGGTTTTTGGAACATGGCCTGAATTTCCATGAACGTGGGCTTCTGGCGAGGGATGGGCTGCACCTCACAAAACTTGGCAAGAATGTTTTTGCAAACAGTCTCGCAAGGAGGATTAAGAGGTCTTTAAACTAAGTTCCGCTGGGGAGGGAGACAATATTATTCAGGGCAGGGACTTGGCGAGCGCCGGGGGAAAAGGCCCAATTGATACTGTGCAAGTAGTACAAGAGGCCAATGGCAGGAAGAGTAGAAACAATAGTACAGGACTTGCAGGAAGGGCCCGGGGACTTAAGTGTCTATACACTAATGCACGGAGTATGGGAAACAAGCAGGATGAACTTGAACTCCTAGTACAACAAAATAAATACGATTTGATAGGCATCACTGAGACCTGGTGGGATAAGTCTCATGATTGGAATATAGGAATAGAGGGGTATAGCCTATTTTATAAAAATAGACCAAACAAGAAAGGAGGAGGAGTAGCCTTGTATGTCAAGGATGTTTTCACCTGTGAAGAGATCCTTGACTTAAACCCAGTAAGCCAAGTCAAGAGCATTTGGGTAAGAATTAAGGGAGCGAGAAACAATAGGGATATTCTGGTGGGGGTTTACTACAGACCTCCACCCCAGGCTGAGGAGTTTGATGACGCCTTCCTCAACCAAATGACTGCACATTCAAGGAGGAGAGATACACTAATAATGGGAGATTTCAATTACTCAGATATATGCTGGCAGTCAAACTCTGCCAAGACAGCAAGGTCCAGCAAGTTTCTTGCTTGTCTTGCAGACAACTTCATGGTCCAGAAGGTGGAAGAGGCCACAAGGGGATCAAATATTCTAGATCTGATCCTGACCAACAGGGATGACCTTGTTAATGGGGTAGAAGTGGTTGGATCTTTAGGGGGGAGTGACCATGTCCTATTGGAATTTGGCATTCAGTGGGAAGGAGAAGATAAGGGTAGCCAAACACTCATCTTAGATTTTAAAAAAGCGGACTTCGGTAAACTTAGGGAGCTGCTGGCTGGAATTCCGTGGTCAAGAATAGTGAAAGAGAAAGGAGTTCAGGAGGCATGGGAGTTCCTTAAAAAGGAGACACTGAAGGCACAGTCTAAAACTGTGCCAATAAGGAGGAAAAATGGAAGGCATCTGAGGAAACCAGAATGGTTGACTAAAGAACTCTCAGCTGAGCTAAGTGTTAAAAGAAACATGTGTAGGAAATGGAAGAAGGGGAAAACCACCGAAGACGAATTTAAGCAAGTGGCCCGGAGATGTAGGGAGGAGGTCAGAAAGGCTAAAGCACAGAACGAACTTATGCTGGCCAGAGACATTAAAAACAATAAAAAGGGCTTTTTTAAATATGTCCGCAGCAAAAGAAAAAAGAAGGAGACGATAGGGTTGCTGCGCAGAGAAGATGGTGAATTACTCACAGGGGGAAGGGAAAAGGCAGAACTACTTAACACCTTCTTTGCCTCAGTTTTTTCCCAGAAGGATACAAGCACTCAACCTGGCGGTTGGGGAGCAGGTGAGGAAGCAGGGGAAATGAGGCATGTAATAGGAAGAGGGGTGGTACAGGAATACCTGTCCACACTGGATGAATTCAAGTCTCCAGGGCCAGATGAATTGCATCCTAGAATATTAAAAGAGCTGGCAGAGGTCATTTCGGAACCGCTTGCTATAATCTTTGAGAAACCTTGGAGGACAGGAGAAGTTCCAGCAGACTGGAAGAGAGCAAATGTTGTCCCCATCTTCAAGAAGGGGAAAAAAGAGGACCCAAATAATTATCACCCAGTCAGCCTGACATCAGTACCCGGAAAGATCCTGGAGCAGATCATTAAGCAGTCAGTTTCTAATCACTTAGAAAGCAAGGCAGTAATCACGAGAAGTCAACATGGATTTCTCAAAAATAAGTCATGCCAGACTAATCTTATCTCTTTTTATGATAGAGTTACTAGCTTGATAGATGAAGGGAATGTTGTGGATGTAGCATACCTCAATTTCAGTAAGGCCTTTGACAAAGTTCCCCATGAGATTCTTGCAAAGAAACTAGTAAAATGTGGGCTGGACAGGGCTACTGTTAGTTGGATTTGTAATTGGTTGACCGACCAAACCCAAAGAGTGATCACGAATGGCTGCTTCTCATCCTGGAGAGAAGTGACTAGCGGGGTGCCACAGGGTTCTGTCCTGGACCCAGTGCTGTTCAATATTTTTATCAATGACTTGGATGAAGGAATAGAGGGCATGCTCATCAAATTCGCAGATGACACCAAATTGGGAGGGGTTGCTAATACGCCAGAGGACAGGATCAAAATTCAAAATGACCTGGATAGATTGGAGAGCTGAGCCAAGGCTAACAAAATGAAATTCAGCAGAGAGAAGTGTAAGGTCCTTCACTTAGGTAGAAAAAATGGAATACAGAAATATAGGATGGGGGACAAGTGGCTGGATAGCAGTACATGTGAAAGGGATCTAGGAGTCTTCATAGACCACAAGCTGAACATGAGTCAGCAGTGTGATGCGGCAGCCAAGAAAGCCAATGCAATTCTCGGCTGCATCAATAGGAGTATGGTGTCTAGATCGAGGGAGGTACTGGTACCACTCTACTCTGCTTTGGTTAGACCTCATCTTGAATACTGGTCAAGCTGGAGCAAGTCCAGAGAAGGGAGACCAAAATGGTGAGAGGCTTGGAAGACATGCCCTATGAGAATAGACTTAGAGAGCTGGGTATGTTTAGTCTGCAGAAGAGAAGTTAAGAGGGGACATGATAGCTATGTTTAAATATTTGAAGGGATGCCATGTAGAGGAAGGAGAGGGCTTGTTTTCTGCTGCTCCAGAGACCAGGATAAGGAGGAACGGATTCAAGCTGCAGGAAAGGAGATTCCACCTGAGCCTCAGGAAGAACTTTCTGACAGTCAGGGCTGTCCGGCAGTGGAATCTGCTGCTTTGGAGTGTAGTGGAGTCTCCTTCCTTGGAGATTTTTAAGCAGAGGCTAGATGGCCATCTGTCGGGAATGCTTTGAGGGTGTTCCTGCATAGCAGGAGGTTGTACTGGATGGCCCGTGTGGTCTCTTCCAACTCTACATTTCTATGATTCTACGATTCTACACACTCCTCAGCCAGTGAGGGCATTGAGAAGCATATATGATCCTGATGTTACCCCAAAACATGGGTGGCTCAGGGGTCCAACTGCAATGCCAATACTTCCATGAAACAGTGGGGAATATTAATTCAAAATAGGAGGCCTGGAAAAGGAGGGTTACCTAATGATATCTTTTACACCTATGTTTGCCAGTACTTCTGCAGGGAAGAACCATCCAGAGATCCAAAAAGTAAGGTTAGTTGTGTTTTATTGCGGGAATTGCAGTCACACACACAAGATCCAAGCAGTCAAGCAATCACACAAATCTATCTAAAGGAAAAGGGAGGAAAGTTTTGGATAGTGAGATTTCAGGGTGAAGTGGGTGATATTTATCAATCCAGAAGAACAGTGAAGAAGGCAATGTGGCTTATATGCAATTCTAAGATCAGTACACAATTGAGAATCAGAGCAGTGGAATGGTGATCAGCACAAGTTGATTGGCCAGAAATTGGAGTTTAAATACTCTATTTCTGCTTGGAGGGATAGGGTATTAATGGCTACCTGGCCAAGTGATCCATGGAGTTTGCAAAGTGGTCAATGAGGCCCACAAGTGTTATTGGTCTTAACATTACCTGACAAAGGCCTAATGACTTTCCTGGTAGCCCAATACTTGCCAAACAGATTTGAGGGCAAAGGGAAGCTTACTTGGTTAGAGGGAAATGAGTTAAGACAATCTTCTGGATGCTATTGTTTGAGAGGTTGAGTTGTTAACACTAACTGCAAGCCTATTATCACCAGAGTTTCCTGGTGATTTCCAACTATGAACTGGCTATACCTGTGGGCTTCTTCTGACCTAATTCACAATACACATGTTTGACCAGCCTTTTCTTCTTATCCAGCCTGGCCATTCAGCCATAGCAGTGTATGACTTATATTTATGCGAGTTAATATGTTTTGTTAATTAAATCATATTTCACCAATTAAACCATATCAAAGTGTGGAGGTATATGGCCTGCTGACACTGTAGCCAACTGCAGAACAATGACATCATTCACTGAGACAATCAGCTTCCCCTGCTCTTTCCCCCATCCCCCAACTTCCACATATTATGGTCTAACCTCTATTGTTAGACCTGACTAGAGTAGAGCCAATGAATCAATAGAATTTACCCATGTATCTACTTAACACACTGTTATACATATCCCTTGACTAACACTACACCCTGGGGAATATCCCATTTAAGAGTAGGCCATCAGACAAGCCAACTGTAACACATGCAAATTGCTCTCTCCCACCCAGGGACTACACAAGTATATATACTCTGTCTCACTTCCATGCCACTAGATCCTCTGAAGATGCCAGCCACAGATGCAGGCAAAATGTCAGGAGAAAATACTAATAGAACACGGCCTCAAAGCCCGGAAAACCCACAACAACCTATGGATTCCGTCTGTGAAAGCCTTCGGCTTTGCATTCGACTTTACATATTCACCACTGAATAATTAATTCAGTGGGTCTGTTCTAGCTGAGATTAACCAACAAGATTCTAGCTTATGTGTGGATGTCCACTAGGAAAAGCCAATGGGCACTGTTTTCTTCAGGGGCTGGTAACCTTATTATACAAGAGTTCCAGCTTTTGACGATATCTACACATGTTTCTTTACTCTGCCAGGATGAAAGCATGCAATCTCAAGGGCAATTTCAACAGATTGTTCCCTGCCACACATATAAATATAATGAATGATGAATGGATTTTACTGTTTTGACTTATTTCTGTTTAAGAATTCTGTGCCATGACTTCACCAACTGATCTTTAGCTAGTCATTAATTGCTGTGCTTGTATGTGTTGAGTGTTCTAAAGGGTTTGTGTGTGTGTGTTTGTATGTGTGTCCAGTAGCATAGTTGGTTTTTTCCAGCAAAGTGAACTGTGAGCTCACAGTGCACTCACAGTGCCTGCTGGTGTTATATGTTTTGACTGTCTCATCTCCCAAGTTCCTATCTCATGGGAAAATTCTGAGCCTGAGAATGGCTGGTAGTTTATATATAACATATCACATGATGTGTATGTATGGGACTGTTTTACTACTGGTTAAAAAGTTTGCTTCTTGTTCTATATGTAACATACACAACCTTTCATTTATGTCCTCTGCCTTTGCATTTTAAACTGCTTCATGACTTGTTGTCTGAAGCACATTGCTTTTATCACATATCCTGCTTTGCTCTAATAAATAGCTGATTTAGCCTATACGCAATGCATCTGCATGGCTGTTTTTCTTGTCGGGGCAGTCTGTTGAGAGATAAATACCACCTTGGATGCATTTTATAAACATGTTCTTTTATATTCTGATTGGCTGTGTAATTTAAAAACCTTTATTCAATTTTTTCCCCATTTTCCAGAGTTTATTGTGTGACCTATATTGCTGGATTATAGATTCTTTCACAGTTTCCTCTTCTGTGTTCCATTTCAAAAGTATTTTGTATATCTTCGATATGGCTTTTGGTTTATCATCAAATAATATCTCATCGAATTCTGTTTCCTTTGTTTGAAATACATTCAGCCTCTTCTCTGCTTTCCACTTCTCTTTTGACTGTCTATAAAGTAACCAGCGGTAATTTGTTCCACCTTCTCTGAATTTGTCTTGGGTCTTAAAGTCCACTTCACTTCATTGAATCTTTATCAAATCTTTATATGATATCCATCTTCCATGTAATCAATTTATCCTCTGTTGTATAATATAATATTAATTTGTATAATTTTGCTGTTAAATGAGCATTTTCTTTACATATTAACTTCTCCAAGTCAGATTTTTTTTTCAAAATCATACTTATTTTCATCTTCTCTAAATCTTTCTCTTAACTGAAAGTAAGATAGCCACCGCAGTTTGATACCCTCTCCTTCCAATTTCTGAAATTCTGTTAGCTTCCAGATTCCTTGTTCGTTTTCCAATAAATCTATGTATCTAATCCATCTAATCCTTTCCTTAATGGTCCTAATTCCCTTCCATGTTTGTTACATAGAATTGTTACACCTGTGAACATTTGACGGTTAGTGCCTGTAATGCAGAAAGAATTGGGGGAAGGACCGCAGCTCTATGATAGAGCATATTTTTCACCTGCAAAGGAGTCCAGATTCTACCTCTGCCATTGCCACTTCAGGTTGGAAAAACACACTTGCTTAAAACCTCAGAGAGCTGTGCCAATCAATATAGACGATACTGAGCAAGATGGAACAGTGGCCTAATTTAACAAGAAAGCTTCCTTATACCAAGCAGCTCGCAAATTAACTGCAGCAGAAAAATCTCTCCTTCTCTTCTGCAAAATTTGGCTTATTTATAGCCTGTCACAGTTCTTAAAGCATTGAGAAGAAACAGATTAAGATGCTCAGACACTGCAACAGGAGACATAAACTGCAAGAAGTATGAGAGAAAGCGGAATGAAAACAAAGTAATGTGACTTCATTTGTTTCATTGATGCTGTAATACATTAACAAATGTAAACTGGTTTTAAAATACTGGATCTGCCCAAAACCACAGATGGAAATGTCCATTCAAGTAATAATTTGAAACAGATGGATATTAGATGGTGTTGTTGGATATATAATTTTATAGCAGGCCATTCTAGCATTTCACATTACAAACATTTTGGTGTTTGTAGCAAGAAAACCAAATCCAATAAAGAATGTCATGATGAAGAATGAATTATATTGTGGGTGAAACTGGCCTTTCAAGAATGGTGACATGCAATAGAAATTAGTACTATCATTTCAACAGGTGTACTTCCTGTGTTTAACACAGATGAGAGTAAAGGTAATTTTGAAGAGCTCCATGATTCCTTTTGCTTATAAGCATTCTGACATTTCTTTGGAAAACTCTTTTTATTGTATCTTCTAATAAGGAAAACTGTGAACACCATATTAACACCACTAATAGACCAAGCAGTCAAACAAGAAGAAAGAATATGAGTATTATATTTGAATATGTCATTACAATTACTGTTTGAGTCATAGGATCATAGAGTTAGAAGGGGCATCATGGGTCATTGAGTTCAACCTTCTGCTCTGTGCAGGATCTCCGGCTAAAGTATCCCCAGCAGGTAGCTGTCCAGCCTCCTTTTGAAGCTGTCCAGAGAAGGAGACCTCATTACCTCTCTAGGCATTTGACTTCATTGCTGGTTTGTTCTTATTGTCAAGAAGTTCCTTCTAATGTTTAATTGAAATCTGTCATTCTGTAACTTCAAACCATTAGAGTTGGTTCTACTCTCTTGGGCAGCAGAGAAAGAACAACTTTTTTTTCTCTAAAGGATTTGTTAAACTTATTCTGGACTGGAGCCCAAAAGTCAGGGTCCTTCCTCTTTGCTGTAACACTATAGGAGTTTGTATTCTCTATTGCATAGCGTGTTTAATCTTCACAGGGATCTCCATTTATCTGGCTGGCAGATCATATTACTGGCCCTGCACTTGTAACCGATCTGTTCTCTGGCTTCTATGGCAGAAGTGCTTTTGATAAATGGCTGCACATGGCAGCAAGCGCTAAATTGCTGTGTCATAGCTTTTCATCTAGGGAGCTTTCTCAGGAACTTTCCTTGACAGCTAAAGAGCTCTGGGCAAAAGGCAGCAGACAAAACTCATTGTAGCCAATAAACCCAGGGAACAAAATGGATTTTAAAAAATACAAGAGTAAATGCACTAGTAAGATAAATGTGTCTGCAATTATGTTCTTTGTGAAATTCATCTTGCAGTAAAGATGCCGAAGCAATAACAGATGACCAATATTATTTCAAAGCAGAACACGAGGTCTCAATGGTTTTGAGTCATTGTGGAGAGATCATGAAATCTCTCTTCAACAGCACCACGATGTCAGAAGGCTAAACTTTATGTTCTTGGTTGGTCAGGAGAGGTGAACTCTCCTGAATCTCTTCAATGTAAACTGTTTTCTGAAAGCATTAGTTGCAATGTTGTTCACAGAGGTGACTGACTACAACACTGTATTCATGACTGTATAACTGCATCTAGCCTTTGTGTGTGTTTAATGCATTAAATTAGTTAACTAAAATGTCTGTGTAGCCTGCAGTATCACCTTTAGCTGTTAGGTGCCAGACCTTCCTTAAGCCCAAGAGTCTTGGAAATTTCATTTTTCTTCTGCTCCATGTCCTGAGTCTCCAGACTTTTCAAATGGAGGTGAGAGGAGAGGAAAAGAGAGTCCTGCCATCTGATAAAAGAAGGAAACT
This sequence comes from Iguana delicatissima, assembly GCA_948472985.1. Taxonomy (NCBI): domain Eukaryota; kingdom Metazoa; phylum Chordata; class Lepidosauria; order Squamata; family Iguanidae; genus Iguana; species Iguana delicatissima. Next base: position 760,367 of record CAOKZL010001780.1, read on the forward strand.
AGTAGAGGGAAAGGCTGTAAAAATACCAGATTAGAGAAAAGGAAGAACATTGGTGGGGGGGAGAGAAGTACTCAAGTTGTGCTTCCTGTCTTCTTTTCCTCCTCTTACAATGGGAAAAGAAGGAAACAAAGACATATGTAGCTGTCCCCTTCAGCAATGGAAATATTAATCCATAGGAAGGCTCTATACCTCCTCCTCAGTCTCTTCCCCTCCATTGGCCCAGCATGGTGAAAACAGTGCTGCTACTCCTCCTCCTCTTTATTTATATCTTACTTTTTTTCCTGGTAAGTGGCTGGTAAGCAGCTTACAGTAATTTTTTTTAAATGTAGAAAATTATAGAATATAAAAGTTAAAACATAAATTAAACAAATAGGAATTATAACAAAATTAAAATGCATAATTAAAACACATTTATAAATTCCACATAGGTAACAACAGCCGGCACCTTTCCTTAGCCAGGCCATATTCATGTATTGAACCCCTGTTGAAATAAAAAATGTCTTTGCTTGTCTATTGAAAGAAGGAAGGGAGGGTGCCATCTGATTTCTCTGGGAAAGAAGTTCCAGAGGCTGGGAGAAGCCACTGAGGACCAAATGCACCTGTGAAGGTGGTAGGACAGAGGAAAGGGCCTCTCCAGCAGATCTCAAAGCCCAGACTGCTTCATAAGGGAGAATACAGTCCTTCAAATAACCTGGACCTGAGTTGTGTAGGGCGTTAAGGTCATCACCAGCACTTTGAACTGTGGCCAGAAACAGAGTGGCAGCCAGAGGAGTTGTTGCAGCAAGGTGGGGGGTTGTGTGATTCCTGTAGCCAGCCCCAGTTAACAATCTGGCTGTGTCTCTTTGAACTAACTGAAGTTTCTGAACACTTTTCAAAGGCAGTATGTTACAGTAACCCCACTGAGATGTTAACCAAGGCATGTGTCACGATAGCCAAATCTGACATCTCAAGGAACAGGCGCAGCTAGTGCACAGGCTATTGCTGAAACCTTGGCTTCCAGGCTCAGGGATGAATTCAGGAGCAACCCCATGGCTACAAACCTGCATCTTCATGGGGAGTGTAACCCCCATCAGACACAGGCTGAATCCCTGTTCCCTGTTCTGCCTTTCAACTGATAAGAAGCACTCCCTCTTCTCTGGATCGTTTCAATACGTTTGCCCTCATCCAGTCCAGTTTTGGTTTAAGACCAAAACAGCTTCCTTGGCTTGTGGTGGAAAGAAGTAATAGTTGGGTATCATCCACATACTGATGGCACTGAACCCCAAAGCTCTGGACAACATCTCCCTGTGGTTTTATGTAGATGTAAATAGCCCAGGGGACAGAACTGAGCCCTGAGGGACCCCACAGGTGAAAGGACAATTAGTCAAACAGGAGTCCCCCAGCACAACCTTTTGGGTTTGGCCCTCCAGGAAGGAATGGAGCTACTGTAAAAAAATGCCTCCAATGCTACCGCTAAACATGGGTGCGTGAGCAAGTACCTCTGTAAAATGGTGGGGAATAGTAAAGAAGGAGGCCTGTGAGAGGGATTAACCTTATGAGATTTTTTATACCTATGTTTACCGATCATAGTGCAGGGAAGAACCAGCCAGAGATTCAAAAAAATTTGTTTTATTGGAGGAATTGAAACCATACACACAAGATCCAAGCAATCACACAATCACACAAAGCTAACTGAAGGGAAGGGAGGAAAGTTTTGATAGCAAGGTTTTTAGGGTGAAGTGGGTGATAATCCAGAAGAGCAGCAAAGAAGCAGCGATCTGGCTTAGATGCAAATCTAAGGACAATACACAAACAGAAATTGAAGCAGCAGTATGGTGACCAGCAACGAATTTATTGCAAGATGACTGGCCAAAAAGCTGATATTTAAATATTCTTTTTCTGCCTGGAGGCTGAAGGTGTTAACAGCTCTCTGGTAAAGTAAACAATGGAGTTTGCATACTGGACAATAAGGTCTGGAATGAGCAAATGGCCTTAGCGTTAGGTGACAAAGGACTAATGACAGCCTTGATAACTCTAGTTGTTGGGTAGGTGTGGAGATAAAAGGGAAGTTTGCTTGGTCAGAGGGAGAGGAGTTAAGACAATCAGCCATCCTGTGGGAATACCTCGGATGCTATTGTCTTTATAGCTTGATGATTTCCTGGCTATGACTTGGCTATGCCTTGAGGTCTCTTCTAACCTTATTTTGCAATGCATGTGTTTGGCCAGCTTTTCTTCTTAGCCAGCATGGCCATGCAACTATAGCAGGGTTTATACCTGTAACTTGTACTTGTACCAGCTAATATTTGCCAATTAAATATATATTTAGCCAATTGAACCATATCAAAGTGTGGGGGTGTATGGCCTGGTAACACCAAGTCTGTCAGGAACTGAATTCACACATACAAATAGCACAGTGCATAAACACTATTTATTTGAAGTGCAATACATTGTACAAGACTTCAGTGAGAGGACTAAAGTTCAAAAGCAAAAGCAAGTGCATAACATTCCCATCCTTCCCCCTCCCTCATGCAAGAGACCTTGAAGCAATGAGAGCCTGGCAGGGCTTATCAGTGCATTCCTAGCTTTTGTTTATCTAATGGTCTCTGGTTCCTAGACTTTCATTTCAAGCAAGCTGCTACCTTACATTAGACTACATATCCCATTACTATAATATGGAGGGCATCCCGACATCCTGCCCATCCTGAAAAAGAAAAAAAATTGTAAGAAATAAATATGCAGTGCATGAAATGTTTGTTGAGTAGAACAAACAGCAAATTTCAAAAAATTAAAAGACAATATAAGTAGTTATGCAGGTAAAAGTGAGGAAGATGATTTATCCACTGGTGTGGAGGCGTCGTGGAGATTGGAGTCATTCAGTGAAGAAGTCTGGAAAGGGGCTGGCTTGAGCAAGCTGCAATGAAGAACGAGGTTGGATAGCTTTATAAGTTGCGGGCAAAGAAAGTTCAAAACTGGGCCGTTTGATTGGGAAAGGACCAGTGTATTTAGGGGAGAGTTTTTTGGAGGGACCATCAGAGGTTAGGTGTTTTTTTGAGGGGTAGACTAGGTCTCATGGCTTGTAGGGTTGGATTGCCTTTCTTCTATCAGCAAAGTGTTTGTGCGAGTTTTTAGAAGTCTCAAGGGCAGAACCGACTGCTTTCCAGTTTTCTGAAACTTTGTGAGCTCAGGTGGCAACAGATAGTGGAATGTTGTGTGTTTCCATATTGGCAAGTGGGAGAAAAGGTTTTGGTTCTGTGCCATAGATAACTTCAAAGGGAGTTTTGTTAGTTGAAGAGTGGAGCACAGAATTATAGGCAAATTCGGTGAATGGTAGGAGGGATACCCAGTTGTTTTGGTTGGAGTTGACAAAGCAGCGAAGGTATTGTTCCAAGGTTTGATTGACACGTTCAGTTTGTCTGTCAGTCTAGGGATGATGGCTGCTGCTGAGTTTTCGGGTAATAGTGATGGATTTAAGTAGTGCAGTCCAGAATTTGGATGTGAAGATAGGTTCTCTGTTAGAGATGATGGTGGAGGGTAGGACATACAGTTTCCAGATGTTGTTGATGAAAAGGTCTGCAAGTTTTTCAGCTGTGGGGACCTTTTTAAGAGGAATGAAGTGAGATTGCTTGGAGAAGTGGTCTGTTACAACCCAAATGACATGGCAGCCTTGAGAATTGGGGAGACCCACAATAAAGTCCCAAGAAATTACATCCCAAGGGAATGAGGGTACAGGAAGCGGTTGTAGAAGTCCGTGTGGTTTTGAGGTAGGGGTTTTTCAGGTGTTGCAGACAGGACAGTTTTTAATGTAGTTCTGAACGCATTTGGTGAGTCCGGCCAATAGAAAAGTTTTCTGATGGCATGGAGTGTTTTAAGAAAACTGAAGTAGCTGGCAGGTTTGGAGTTGTGATACCTTTTTAAAATTTCTGTTCTGCAACTTGTAGGTACATAAAGTTTAGATCCAATGAAAGCTAAGTCTTTAGTGCAGTGGTTCTCAACCTGTGGGTCCCCAGATGTTTGTGAACTTCAGCTCCCAGAAGCCCTGAGCATTGACCATAGTGGCTGGGGCTTCTGGGAGCTGAAGTCCACGAACATCTGGGGACCCACAGGTTGAGAACCACTGCTTTAGTCCAAGCAACTGCATTGGGGTGGCTTTGCAGCCAGTTGTCAGATGTGTAAGCAGTCTTTCTAGCCTGTTGGAAGGCAGAATCGAGTATAGAGGAAACAGAGTTGTGGGCGCGTTCTTGCGTGCACATTGTGATTTGTAGTCCAAGGGTGTCAAGGGTAAAAAGAGTTAGTTCTTTAGAAGGTGAGGTGTTGGCAGGCGGTTCGTGGCGAGGTAGTCTGGATAGAGGGTTGGCTAAAGTATTTGTCTTTCCTGGCTTAAAAATAATCTTGAACCTAAAGCATTGAAAAAAATCGGCCCATCGTGCTTGCAATTTTCTGGTTGTTTTTAGAGTTTCTAGGTTGCAATGATCAGTCCAAACTTGAAAAGGTAGTCTTGCACCTTCTAGGAGATGCCTCCAAATGGTGAGGGCAAAGTGGATAGCCATGGCTTCTTTTTCCCATATTGGCCAGATGTGTTGGGGTTTGAAGAATTTTTTTTGAGATAAAAGCACATGGCTTTAGGTGTCCTTTGTTGTCGTATTGGAGGAGCACCGCTCCCATAGCGAAGTCAGAGGCATCAAATTTGAAATCTGTGTGATTGAGCTCTAGGAGCTACTCCATCTGGGCTGGAAATCTGCTCCCCTTTCTTGCTTGGATTGTGTATGTCAGCCACCCCACCGTGGTCACTGTTGGCCCTTGGGCAGTGAATCATTGACCGATAGCAAGGGGTGTGCACAAGCTGTCCTGGGAATCATATCCCTAACTTGGGGTCTATCGTGGGCTGGGATCCAAGCGCTAGGGCATTAGGAACAGTCCACACACATCCAACATTCTAGTGGCAAGGCAGAAAAGCACTTAGGGAAGAAATTCCCCTCCCCCCAGAGTAGAATACGGGTGCATCCCGTTCCTTGTTGTGAAACACAGGTGCGTCCCGTTTGTAGTTTTGGAAGTGCGGGTGCGTCCCAGCTTTTTAAAAATTCGGGTGCGTCCTGACTGCTAGCAAAGTAGGTGCGGGTGGCGATTCCCGACCTAGCATAGGGTTTCATAAAGTTTAGCCCAAGGTGTAGGAAGGTACTCCTCACCCAAAAAACTGTTAGGGACGGTTCAGTTTTGGTTCCTTGCCCCTTTCCCCCCGCTGCTTGGCCAGGCGGCGCTGTAAATTCCACTGGGTTCGTTTCCTCTCTTCATTGGCAGGCAGAGTACTCGTGGAGGTTTCCCCGGAGTCTAGGTGACTCTCCCTGTCCCTGAACTGTTGCCTCGTCCTTTTGTCCCTAAGCTGTCAAGGTGGCAGGCTGGGCTTAGGTGCACAAAAGTGACTCTTATTAGGTAGGCTGGAGTTAGGTTTCGTTCCCTCTTCCTTCACGAAGTTCCACAGCGTTCATTTCCCTAGAATCCCCCAGGGGTCTCGGTGATCCTATCCTTCCCTTCAGATGCTGGTCCTTTGTGTACTAGGTAGATATGTCTGAGAACAGCAAGGTTGCCGTGAAAGACCTCATGCTCGAGAGGGATGTCAAAGGCAAGCTGGAAAAGTGGGTTCTCAGCAAAGGGAAATGTCCTTGGAAGGAGTCTATCTTCCAAACGACAGATCCCTTTGCCATGTTAAGAGAGGCTTACGCTCAGGTGTGCTAGTCAAAGAACCCATTCGGGCCGTCAAAGGATGCTTTGGCTGCCTGGGAACTTTGGCTGACCACCAGAGATGCCTCAAAAGCCCTGGTACAGACCAGAGAAAGGATTATGGAGGTAGAGAAGGAGAATGTCCGGCTTCATGCTGAGATGGAGGCTCTGCGCGTGGACTAAGTAACGTTTGCATCTGTCGTGTAGGCCACCACACAAAAACTGAGTGCTGCCACCTTGCAGGCTCAGACTTGGGAGGAGAAGGCTCATGCCTTAGAGGCTGAGCTTGCTCACGCCAGGTCTGCAGCCAAGTTTATGGTGGGCCAAGTGAAAGAACAGCATGAGGCTGTCAGTCACGCGGCTTGCCATAGACAAATCGAGGCGCTGGAGAGTCAGCTCCACACCTGCAAAGGTTTGATCTCTGTGGTGTGCCCTGAACTTCTCCCCTTGTTCTCCCACAAGGAGCCGCTGCGAGGGGACGCTTTGGGCACCTTTCCCCACAACCCGGACTGGACCGACCACAGGGTCCCAGTCCAACCAGTCGAGACCTGCTCGATGTTAAAGAGAATTGCCCCCACTGGAGAGGGAGGCGTAGAGAGGGCCGAGGTGTGGGAAACCCAGGAAATAGAAACCCGAGTACCCTGGAGAGCCACCAAAGCCAAGGCACTTGCAGACCAGTTCTGTCCTTTGAGTAAGTCCACAGGGATCATGTGGTTAAACGCAGTGATCCATTCACACTCCATGGCCAACGGCCAGGACTTGACCCAGCTGGCTTAATTGTGCATGTCACCATCCGAGCTCCCCACCCTGGAATCAGCCGTGGCCGCCCGAGGGCTAGTCCACTTGGAGGCCCATGACTGGATGAGGGAGGTGATTAGGATCCTGTGGCCAGAGCAAAGCGCTAGTGTGTTATACGTCATGGAGCAACAGGGTCCGCGAGAGAACCCTGAAGCTTACGTGACGGGAAGCAGCTTCTGGCCATATTAGCAGGGAAGGTCCCCAAAGCCCAGGATTGCTACAACTTCAACAATGTGGAATTCAAGACTCTCCTTTATGGAGACTTGAACCACAAAACTAAGATGGCCCTGGGGCTTATTGATCCCGAGACAAAACCTTTGGGAAAATTTTAATGACAACCTCTGGAGAGTCACTGACCTGCTCCATGAGGCTGGAGCCCTGAAATCCCCTCCAAAGGCAAAGAGGAAAGAGGCTGGGAATTGGGAGCCCATCCAAGAGGTCACTTATGCAAATTACGGCCCTCATTCCCAGCATAGAAAATCGGCCCTGACATCAGTCCCCAGAGGGAACTGAAGCTCACGTCCCCCTCCCAGACAGGATTACGGAGGAAGGCAGGAGCAGTGGCAGGCCAGAGAATTCCGAGGTCCCCCAGGCAAGGCAGGGAATTCCGCACCTCAGCCCCAGGCTCCCAAGCATGCCCTGGACAGTAACGCCCCTAGGGAGACGTCAGGTGGCTATGATCTGACTGCCCAGACCTACTCGGTTGATCAAGTACAGATTTGGGGAATTTTGAGGAGGCTTGGACTGGACATGAGCCAGTTCGATGAGACACCCACGCTCGAGCTCCTTGATGCCCTCGAAAGGCATTTACCACTGGGAAATAGCCAGCCTGTGAATGCAGTGACCAACGGTCCTCTTCCAGCTGGATATTACCCCGATTTAGAGCTGTCAGGATAGGGGTGCCCTCGGTCCCAGGATCTCCCCGAAGGGTTGTGGCTCGACTGAAGCCGAACAGATGGGGTAGATCTAGGGTGAAGGCAGGCACTAGCACCGATAGGGAAAAGACCCCTGCCACCCCTCCTGCAGACTCTGGTGCAGTGCTAAACGTGCTGCACCCTAACCTGATGAGACAGAGTGAGCCCACCCCAGACGCTATCCGTTTGACCAGGTACGGCGGGGGGGAGCCCAATCTAAGTCCTACGGAGGACACAAGCGCTCCGTGCGCACTAAAACAAGGCAGATTGCCCCTCCTTCTGACATAGCCCCGAGTGCGAATCCAACCACCTCTGAGACAGTGGTGTTTTCAGAGCACCACGAAGGATCGCTCCAGGATAAGGTTCAGGAGGAAACCCCAAGAGAATCTGACAAGGCACAGAACACTGCCAGCATATGTGAGAGCCAGGAAGAGAAGAGCACATGGCAAGGGGAAGCCAGCCCCAAGCTTCCATTGTCCCTGCTCTGAGCCCCCGTTAGAGACCTGCTGCTTCCCCCGAGACTTTCTTGAAACCTTGGCAGAGAGAGTCTACCCTTCTATGCCAAATTTCAAGGGAATTTCCTGTGGGACTGCAGATTCAAGCAGCGAAATGCTCCTGCCCAGCCAGAGCACAGGTTAGCAAAGGCACTCACCCTGGCACACCCTGACGTGACCATACATACTCCCTTTGGCTGCATTCCATCAGGGGAGATTTCCACAACTGTGAGTCCCAAATACCACACGGAGGTGGATGTGGCTACTGCCTTCCCCTCCATACTGGTGTCAGCTTACATTCCTATTCAGTGGCACCCAATACCTTTTTACTCTGGTGGTCTTGAGAAGTGCCAAGACAGTCCATGGCTTTGTCTTGATTGCCATCCTGACACGAAATGCAATACTTCAGGAAGCATTCGGGTCAGCTACCAGCCTCCACTTTGATTTGGCCAAAAGTGTCTCAAGCCATGAGTGGGCACTGCCACTCTTGCAAGTTATTTTAGAGACCCACAACCAAATACATTCGAAGGACTGGAAGAGAAAGCCCCCAGAGCAACCTCCTCCTTTGTGCAGCAGCCAAGGAGCGAGGTGACTGCCTTACTTCCCTTCATGGAATGGCAGCCGCCTTGAAGAGACACACTCCCAGTCAAGTTTCTCCTTTCTTGTTTATATAGTTTGTCTTAGGTATAGTTGTAGTTGTAGATTATGAGCCTCTTCCCTTTTTGCAACAAAAACAACATAATCACCTTTGCCGCTCAGGTGATTCAGGCCAGCCTCATGGGATTAATGCACCCTGAGATCCTGAGCCTGTTAAGAGAGCGCTACCCAGAATCTTTGGAACACCCTGCCGCTTTGGCACAGATACGACACACCACTTGAAAGAGCCTACCTCTCACAGTTGAAGTCGTACATAAGAGGATTCTGGATCCGGTAATTCTACATCCATTATCCCATCGAGGACTCCCCTTAATGGCCGCCAATGCCACTCTCCTACCCTGACAAATGTACCATTGGTCCAACGGTACACACTCTTTTGATTTACCTGGTTGTTTATTTCATCACCATTGGATACAGTGCTTTCGCAGTATAGACAGCTTCAGCCATAGTAATGTCTCTGTATATATTGTAGTACCAGTCAATCATACAGTCATGGCCCAAGTTAACAGTGAGTGTTTTTGTTTAAGAACCCCGTGTTCAAATATGACTGTACTGCCTAGCGGTGCGACCGTAAGCATCAACCGCACCGCTGGCAACCCTTACTTTTGTTTGCAGCACATACAGGATTGTTTTGGTAAAAACTTCTGTCTCCGGCGGGAGATAAGAGATTATATTTTGGAAAGTGGTTATGTGCCTACGGGGTCTGAACTAGTCGGATTCCACCTTGAAGATGAGATCTCCCTGTCCACATGGCTATGGAATCTCACCCGCCTGGCACAGAGAGTACTGGAGGTTTCGCACTCCCTCCACCAGATTGCCTTGACAGTTAATCACTCAGCCAAGGTAATCGTTGAGTCATTGGAAGATTTGGAAACAGCCTCACAACAATCCTGGATGGGACACCGTCACTCGGTCATCCACGGGACAAGCGATCGCCCACTTCGCCTTGCACCCTTTAATTATATTAGTTGTGTTTCAGGTCATACTCGCCTTATGCTTAATTGGCCTTGCACTGTGGGTCAAGAAACAGATTTTCCAGCTTCAAGCTGGCCAGTTTTATTGAGAGATCCGAGGCTCGTATTTGTAAATAATTTTATTGTTAATGTAAATAGATGTGATTGTGAAGTCCCACTTGGTTTCAAAAGCCTATCCGAAGGCAACCAATCTTCAGGCCTGCCTCGGAGTCCAGCTTTTTATGAGGTAGGGAAGTTGCTCACTCAGAACCTACATCGAGCCATCAGTACCATACCTCCAACAGCCCCAAGCCCTCGTTAATACATCATCAGGCTTGGAGCCCAGCTGTGGGTCTGAGCGATCAGGGGGACCTCAGCGAGCAGACTGCTGGGTGAGATCTCATCCTGTTCGGGGATGACTTTGGCTATTTCTCTGCTAATTGGAAGCCGGTCTTGTTCCAGGATGACTTTAGCTAACCCAGCCTCGGGACCAGCGTTCGAGTGGGAACTTCATAACCCAAGTTCCTTTCATGGTGCTGGGATGTTAGATCTTGCCTCAGAACTGGACGGATTGATGCGGGTTCCGAATTAGCAGCCTCACTATCTGAATAGGCCCTGCTAAGGCCAATACAGCTCTATTCTTGGGAGCTATTTAAACCCCGCTCCCTCTTAGACTTTTCAGTCACAGTGAAACAAATTTCAGGGTTCAACTTGAGCTCCCATTAGGCTCTGAGCCGGTAATTTGCATTTTCTCCATGCATTGGCTACTAACATTGTCAGTTTTCTGCAAAATAGCTACAGGTCGACGGCTCCCAGCAGATTTTTATCTCTAAACATTTGTTATCAGAAGTAAAGAAGACAGAAATACTGCCTAAGATCATCTCAGATCATCACACGGTGATGTTGCAAATACAAGAGAAAGTAAAACAGTTTCAATGGCGATTGTTAAACGATGAGGAGATAGTACAGAAAGCAAAAGAAGTACTTAAAGATTACTTCAAGGAAAACATAAAAGAAAATATGAAGATAAAAATGGTTTGGGATTCATCTAAGGCAGTCATGAGAGGGTTTTTTATACAACAACAACAAATCCAGAATAGAAAGAAGCGAGAAAAACACCAAGAGCTGATGGCTAAACTTCAAGAGAAAGAAAAGGAATTTAGAGAAAACCCAATGAAGAAATCATTACAATTGGAGATCAAAAAAATATAAAAAGAGATAGAGATTACCACAATGGAGGAAATAGAAAAGAAGATGAAACAGCTGAAACTTACTCAATTTGGACAAGCAAATAAAATTGGGAAGTGGCTAGCATATAAGTTGAAGAAAAGGAGAGAGAGGAATATAATTGTTAAATTGAAAAATGGCAAGAAGCTGATTACTCAACATGAAGAGATAAAGCAGAAATTTGAAGAATATTTTGGAAAACTATTTTATGAAATAAAATCTCACCATCAAAATGAAAAAAAATTAACTGAATTTCTTCAAAAGGTTAAGATTCCTGAAATATCACAGGAAACACAGGAACATTTAAATAAAGCAATAACTCTTATTGAAATAGAAGAGGCCACAAAAGGTCAGAAAGTGGATAGGCACCAGGACCGGATGGATTTACAGCGTTATATTATAAAAGATTTACAAAAGAATTGATCCACCCACTTCAAGCAACACTGAAGGAAATAGAGAAATATGGTAAACCAGAAACCTGGGGAGACTCTAATATTGTATTGATACCCAAAGAAGGTAAAGACAAGAGAAGTTAACAATCACAGACCAATCTCTTTGCTGAATATAGATTATAAAATATTTGCATCAGTCTTGGCAAAACACTTGAGGCATGCATTGTAGGATAAGATTCAAGAGAGCCAAACAAGCTTTCTCCCAGGTAGATACATGAGAGATAACGTTAGAACAATCATAGATGTGATTGGATTTTATGACAAAACCCCAGGGAAGAAAGCAGCACATATTTTTCTGGATGCTGAAAAGCTTTTGATAATGTTTCTTGGGACTTTATGTTAAGGATTCAGAAAGAATATGATTTGGGGGAAGGTTTTTGCAAATGGATGGAGATGATTACCAAGACCAATCAGCGAGGTTAATTATAAATGGAGATACCAAGGCAAGCTTTGCAATAAATAAATGGGTATGACAGGTGTGCCCACTATCACCATTATTATTTATAGCTGTTTTGGAGGTTCTGCTGATAACAATAATTGAAGACCCACAGATAGGAGGTTTGAAAATAAGGAAAAAAGAACTGAAACTAAAAGCATTTGTGGATGATGTAATTATAGTTTTGGACGATCCACAAGAATCAATTCTGGCACTGATGGAAACTTTACAAAGATATGGACTAAAAGCAGGTTATAAGATAAATAGAGAAAAGGCAATGATGATGACTTTTAATATGACAAAAAAAGAGCAAGTAGAATTGGAGAGAAGATCTGGATATCAACTGACCAAGAAAACAAAATATCTGGGGATAACTATGACAAAAAAGAATCAAGAACTATTTGAAAACAATTATTCAAGAACATGGAAAGAAATTAAATGTGATATGGAGAAATGGAAAAATCTGAATTTATCCTTCTTGGGTAGGAAGGACATTTTTAAAATGTCTTTACTACCAAAGCTTATGTTCCTCTTTCAAAACTTATCAATAATAGAGAATGAGAAGATATTTAAGGAATAGGAATGGGAAAAGGCCCTACAAAAATTTATTTGGCAAGGGAAAAAACCAAGAATTAGATTTAAAACACTCAGAGATGCAAAAGAGAGAGGAGGACATGACTTACCATCATTAAAAATCTATCACCATGCATGTTGTTTAGATTGGATCAAAGACTGGATTCAATTAGAAAACACAACCACTAAAGAGTTAGAAGAAATAAACAATAGATTTGGATGGCATGGATATCTATGTTATGATAGATCTACAGTGAATAAAGAGTTTAAAAACCATTGCATCTGAAAGACATTGTTGAAGGTTTGATCACAAATAAAGCAAAAATTTTATACAAAACTACCAGTATGGACCTCACCACAAGAAGCGTATAAAATCACCCCAACAAAACAAACAAATTTACTAACATATCAAGAGTTATTGAAATGGGAGGGCGACAAACCAAGAACGTGTACAGGAGAATTATTAAAGGCTGAAGGGCATGAACTAAACTGGTTTCCATGGAGACAACTAGAGAAAGAGTTAGAATGGATCAAAAACTATATGGATTTGAGAGAAAAGAGAATGAATTAGATGTACTGATGAAAAATAACCAAAAGAAAAGAATTTCCAAATTTTATAAATTATTGCTGAAAAGAGAAATGGAATCAGAAGTAGTCAAAGATACAATGGTTAGACAGGCACAGAATTTGGGACATTCAATTGAATTAGAAACTTGGGAAAGAGTGTGGAAAATGGATATAAAATTTACACCAAACTTAAATTTAAGACAAAATCTTTATAAAATGTTTTACAGATGGTACATGACTCCAGAAAGATTAAAAAAAAATAATGAAAAATGGAAATTCAAATTGTTGGAAGTGTGATGAAAAGATGGGGTCTTTTTTCCATATGTGGTGGACATATAAGATAGCAAAAATTTTTTGGAAGGGGGTACATGACGAAATCCAAAGAATTAATAAGCTGAATTTTGAAATGAAACCGGATCTTTATTTGTTAAATATGCTAAGGCAACAAAGGGAAATAAGAAGTCATCAGAAGATATTATTATATCTAATAACTGCGGCAAGGTTGACATGTGCACAGCACTGGAAAGAAAAGAAACATATTGATATAGAAGAATGGAAGTTAAAAGTTCTGGATATGATACAGATGGAAAAGTTAGCATTTTCTTTGAAGAATAAATCTGTCCAGAACTTTGAGAAAGAATGGAAAAGAATATTGGATTGGGTAAGGATATAAATGTATAAGAAATCAAAGAGGAAATAATGTAACTGTTCTTCTCTCTGTAAGATGGAAATTATGTCTGTAATGGAATGGAAATAAGCAATTTCAACTGGAAGATTTAATCATGGAAGTGTGAGGGAGGAGGTTTTATTTTTGAGACAAACTTTCAATAAAAATTATATAAAAAACCCAAAAACATATTTTTAGTTTACACTTGAATCCCTGGATGGTTTTTTCCTGCAAGGATCCTTAAACATTGGTGTCAAAGATCACATTAGGTTCCCCCCCACAACAGGCCTCCTGATTCAAGTTAATTATTTTCCCGTTGTCACAAGGAATTATTGGCATCAGCAGATGACCCCTGAGTCAACCACGGTTTTGAGGTAAGAATGTGTTATCCTAAAAGGTGGGCAACTTTGAGGTCCACCTGCAATGTCAGTGTCTCCTTAGGATTTGGGGAATTATTAGCTTAAAGAAGGCCTACAAGAGGAGGGCAATGGCAAGATATTTTCACCTGTGTATACCAGTACTAACTGCAGAGATTACTCCACTTAAAGGTTAAAAGAGTTTATTGGGAGTTAGCACACAAGTAATCAGACACTCTCGTGAACCATACAAGGCTATTGGAAAATGAGGCAAGAAAGGCTGGATAGAGAGAAATTGGGTGGAATAGTTACCAATCCTGAAGTGGAAGGTTGAAGCAGAGTGGCTCAGACAGCAAGTCTGAGGGTAGCATAGAGGAACAGGAGTCTGCAGGACCACATGCAGCATGACACCCAATGTACTACAAATTGTAGGGGTTGGAGCTGAGATTTTTATACCATATATCTGCCCTGAAGGAAGGTGTGTGGACAAAGCTATAATTGCTTTCCTGCAAAACTGACAAAGGATTCCAGAATGGGCTGATTGTCTTAACTTTAGGTGACAAAATATTGGTGGGAGTCATGACAATCTCTTAATGTCTGGACAGGCAGGGAGTCTGTGATGAATTTCCTGTAGGCTAGGAGCACAGAAGGTCTCTGATGCCTTCACCTGGGTGAATGTTCAAAGACATCTTGTGCTTTTAAAAGTATTCCTGTGTTTTTAAAAGTATTAAGCCCATTAGTGCTGGGCTTTACTGCCTAATCCTCTCTGAACTTATGATCTGGCCATGCTGAGGTCATCCTGATCTAGCAACATGTCTGGAGTCAGTGCATTCTCCAAACATGCTTTCAGCCATAAATATATCTAATTTATGAAAATAGCATACTCCATGAAATTGGAGTATTGGGTTTTGATGGAGAGAGGAAAATGAGGTGTAAGGAATCAAGTTTACAGATGACACAAAACTGGGAGGGGTGGCAAATACACCAGTAATTTGAACAGAATTCAAAAGGACCTAGTTAAACTAGAATATTGGGCAAAAATTAATAAAATGAAATTCAATAGAGATAAATGTAAAATTCTACATTTAGGTCACAAAACTCAAACACACAGGTATAGGATGAATCAGGAGTTTTATACTCTGAAAAGAAGTGTAGAAGGAGCAAAAAGGACCTTGGGATTAGAGTTGATCATAAGCTGAACATGAACCAGCAGTGTGATGCTGCAGCATAGAAGGTAAATGCTGTTTCAGCTTGCATTAAGAGAAACATAGGCCATTTCCGCACTACACTGTTATAGTGCTATTAATCCATTTTCAACATCCTATGGAATTCTGGAGTTTATAGTCTAGGGAGGGGCATTTGAATTCTCAACCAGAGAGCTCTTTGGCTTCAGTAAACTACAAACCCCAGAATTCCACAGGATGTTGAAAGTGGAATAATAGCACTAGAACAATATAGTACAGAAATGGCCACAGTTTCCAAGTTGAGAAGTACTGGTCCCACTATATTCTGTGCTGGTCAGCCCTCATCTGGAGTACTGTCTTCAATTCTGGGCACCGCATTTTAAGAAGGATATAGACAAGCTGGAGCAGGTCAAGAGGTGTGTACTGAGGATGAGAAGAAGTATAGAGAACAAAACATATGAGAGATTGAAGGAGCCTAAGCATGTCCAACTTGGTGAAGAGAAGACTGGGGTGAGGGTGAGGGTTGATATGATTGCATTATTTAAATGTCTCAAGGCTGTCATAGAGAGGAAGGGGCAATTTGTTTTCTGTTGCTCCAGAGGTCTAATGATTTGAAATTACAAAAAAGTACATTTCAATTGAATATTAGAAGGAACTTCTTGACAGTAAGAGCAGTTCTGCAAAGGGACCCAGGAGAAATGGTGGCATCTCTTTCTTTGTATACCGTGGGGATTCCTTAGCTGGCAATCCTGCATTGAGCAGGGAGTTGGACTTGATGGCCCAAGAGTCCCCTTCTAACTCTGTGATTCTATCCACAGCCTGTAGCCCAGAAATGAGCAGAAGACAGTTATGTATGGAGGATAAGCACATCTGTAAACCAAGCCTAAAACTTATAATACCTACCTAGGATTAAGCATCACTGAAAATGTTTCTGAGAAACATTTATTCATGTTTGTTGCACTTCTCCATTCCAGAGGGCACAAGAAAACCACCAATGCTTGGTGTTTGCTTGGGTTTTGTTTTATTTTGGCTTTACAAAGCAATGAGTAACACGCTTCCACACACCGTTATTTTAACAATACGGTCATGACTTTCAGAGAGGATTTTCCGTAATCTTGGAAGTGGGTGTATAATTGCACTGAGATTACTTTGAAGCACATGGGAAAGCAAGGCCCTAGACTGAACAACAGTTGTGTCAAAATAGCAGCAGCGGATGAGAAGACAGAACACAAAAACTAGACACTCATTAGAGAGGAAGCCAAAGAAATCAAATGCAGACAAAGCCTTGATTGAAAAGGCCTGTCTTGGATGGAAACAAAAAGACAAATGTGGCTCAAATGAAAGACAAAACTATATTTTCACCCAGGTTTTGCCCAGAACTAGATATTATTTTGTGTCTTTAGCAGCAGACTGTAGAGTTTAAAAGAAGGTTTATTCACTTGAGTACTTTGTAAACTAAGAGGTAATTTACAGCAGATAGCTCCACTTTTCATTCACCATGAATTCATCAGTCATATCAGTTTCAAAAATAAAGTTTGTTCTGAAACAAAGGTTGAATTTGTATCAAAATACTTATGCATGGATATTATCTACTGTAAAGGCACTAGAAATTGCTTCATTTTGTAAAGAAAAGAGTGAGGAGGGGGACTGTTGAACTGGAATTTCCTGCTTCATCCAGACAGACCAACAAATGTGTTGCTCTAGTGGTGGGTTTCTCTGCTGTACACTCTGCTCCCCCTGCCCCCAGACTGAAATGATGTTCAGCTAATTCCATGATTTTCTGCTCCTTTTCCCATTTTTTTCTATTTTTTTTTTTTTATCTTGTAGAAAAGTGAGTTAGAAAGAAAAAGATATCTAAACACAGTTCAGCTACTGTGCTTCATAAAGACATCTCTTTTTGGTCCAGTTGAAGGCATTTGCTGGTGACTGCTGGGCTGAGATATTTTCTGTAGTATGTCTAACACTCTTGACCCTCCTCACTTTTCCTTCTGTTTCTACACTTCAGGTCTGAAACTCTTCCCAAGGCTCCTGTTTCTTTTTTGTTTTTTCTAAAAAAACAAACTCCATAGTGTCAGTGCTAAGATGGCAAGAAGAAATTCTCTTCTTATTCAGTGTCATAATCATTTCATTCATGGTACCTTTATCTCATCCTGTCTTTGTTCCTATTCCTGCTCCTGAAGATATAGATAAGGTAAAGTTTTCCCCTCCAGTGGCTGTTCTTTTATTATTAATATTATTATCCTCTCTATATTTTCATTAAATTGAGAAGATGAAATCGTTAAACAGTGTGATAGAAGGGAGGTGGCAATCCAGTCTAAAGGTTTCTATCATGTACTGTTACAGATATCAACATATAGCAGTGACAATTGTATTATGATGCTACTTTTTCATGGTGAGCAAAATTGTCTCACTGACCTCATGCAGCATTCTGGATTCTCACATGTTGTTTTCCTTGACTTTTCACTGGGAAAATGTATCATAGTACTCACATCAGAAGCGGATGACTGGCTTTAATAAATTTACCTCTTCTGCTGTGTGGCACGATGCTATCTTTTGGATAGCCCAGGGCTGGGGAATAACTTGGTACAAATACAAAGTTACTAATTTTAACTTTTCACCTTTATTTTCATAGTTATGGAACTCACTATTTTGGCATGTTTTATACAAGTGGTCCACCAACTTTTAGTATGCTGACTTTTTGTACAGTAACAGTAACTTAATGACACGTACCTCTTCTGAACAGGAGAAAGTAAATTTATATTAAATGGTAACTAAGATTCATTAATTAACTTATTTAGTGGCCCTTTGAATGGCAACCATACATAATTCCTTTTTTAAAAGTACCTGTTTGTGATCTAGGATAATGAGAAAAGTAGAAAGAATATGTGAGGGTGGAGAGGGGTAACCATCATTATAACACCAAATTAGTTTTGAAGGCCCTTTTGAAAAATATTCTGGCATTCCTTCTCAATCTCTTCTTGCTTCAGCTTTAAATAGCTGTCAGTGTTATTTTTTTTAAAAAAAAGAATGTTGAAAAGAACTACAGCACTGAGCAAAGTTATGTCATTCCTGCAGTAGCAAAATTGGCTAATTTATACAACCTGGAATTTTTATGGATGCACACATACTGTCCAAATGCATAGTCCCTGCCATGAATGTGTGATGGTCTGCTCAATGTGTATACACATAGCGTATTGTAACTAATGTAAAAACAGCTGCTGTAGAACTCCATTAAGCCTAGTTGTAAATGCTACGAAGTATCCAGCGTTAATCGATGATTGCAACAATATATGTGTTCCAAGCCTGCCTGATTTGTTACAATGTATCAATAACTAATTGCTTTACTGCCTATTGCTACAATGTATCCAGTGGTGATGGGGAGATCAGAGACAGGTGAAAATAAAAGTGTTGTCAGAAGAGGCTTGTGTATTGGGAAACAGCTGTCTGCAAGATAAGTGGCAGGAAATATGTGCTTGGGTCAAACCAGTCAAGGATGGTGAGAGGTGGAAACCCAACTCAGGGCTGGAAACTGTCTGAAAAGTGTTATGCTTAGATTTATGACCCTCTCCAATCACAGTTCTGTGTGTCTGAATTTTGGAATTACACCTATAAAAGGTATAAGCACCATATATGCTTTAGTCTCAGCAATTTAGGAAGAGTTATGCTGTGTTCCTTGCATTTCTACAAATAAAACTGTCTACCTCAGAATGAAGTTTGAGGAGTTTGGGTTATCCAGTACATGACACATACTTCAGCTAACAGAGCCTCTGAGAGTTAAGCTTCTTTTTAGGAAAGCTTTGGGGTGCACAGGGCTAGAATTGGGCTCTTTTCCACTTGGTAGCAGAGGAAAAGCCACCCAGTGGTGTCAGCCCAACCACCAGGTTTGAAGCTGTAATGATGAACCAGCTTCCCCTCTATAACCATAGATTAGACAAGAGACTAAGGCCCTTTTTGCACCTTACCTTAGTCGTGGCAGTGGGGAGCGCTGCTTGTGCTCACCGCTCACAACAGCTCTTCTGCCTCCCGTATCGGCTTCCTGGTAGTGCAACCGTTGCACTAGCACCCTGCCCCTTCCTTCTGCAGCCCAGTCTGGGAGCTGTAGGCTGTGCTGGGGGAAGGAAGCGCAACTGGCCCGGCTCGCCGAAGCACCGCATGCAGGTAAATTCGCGAGGGTGCTGCGAGCATTGGACAAGTGTGCAGTATTTTCGGGTTACAGCTGAAAATAAAAAAATGCACATGCGCCCCGCTTTAGCCTCGTGAGCGTTGCACGAGTGGGAGTGTGTCGTATGGAGCGACGCTCCCATTCACGCGATGCTCAAGGGACGCTCGCGCAAAAAAAAAAATGCATGCAAAAAGGGCCTAACTCTCTAGATTGGTAGCAGATTACCTCTGCCTGTGGGCAGAGGGAGAAAAGGAGGAGGGAAAGGACAAAGTGATATAGAGACCAGAACTGTCAGAATGCCCTCCATATTAAGTAGTGGGATATGTAGTCTAGTGTAATGTAACAGACAGCTCGTAGCTGAAGAAGCTTAGGTACCAGGGACCATTAGGAAAACATTGCTAGGAATGCTTGGCTCTCATGGCTTCAAGGTCTCTTGGCTAAAGGAAGGGAACACGGGGAATCTTAAACTCACGTATTTCCTTTTGGAGCTCAGTCTTCTCACTAATGTCTTTTACATGTACTTCACTCCAAATAAATAGTGCTTATGCATTGTACTATTTGCATGTGTGGATTCAGTTCCTGACAGAGTGAGAAGACTCAAACCAAAATTTTAAACCACGTCACAAGCATTTGAAGAAGAACTACAGGAGGAGGGAGTGGCTGGTGGAGCAACCAAGACCCAAGGAGAGGAACGAGCTGAGGGAGCCGAACTGAACCCCAATTTGCCCACAGATATACGAGTGAAAGCTTGTCCTGAGATACTTGCAACCACCCCTGTTCCTGGGCAAACCTGGGCCTGGGGAGAACACTCCAATGTGGCCTCCAACTACATGGCTGGCACAGCTTACAGACAACGCCACTGCACCACACGTTGCGATGTTACAAGCAGTGAAACTGACCTGATGGAACAACTTCTAGCCAAAGAAGAAGAAGAAGTGGAGCTACTGTGAGAAGAGATATCTAGATTGCGAGTGCAGCTAGCTGACTGGAGGAATCTGGTGCCTCAGTTACGCTGAGCCCAACAGTGTGGTCCTGCAGCAGCAGCACCCATTGCTGCAGCTCCAGCACCACCAGGGGACCAGCGCCTCAACCTGGGCCCAGACCTTTCCAAGAGATGAAAGCCACTTACAATGGAGAGGGAGCTACTCTCAACTACTTCCTCAATGTGGCCTCCAACTACATGGCCAACTACGGGAACAGTTTCAGTGACGACGCTGCCAGAGTGAGATATCTGACCCAGCATCTGAAGGGTGAGGTGTCAGAATGGGTCGCCACCTTATTTGACACCTGGGCTGAAGAAACAGTGGACCTGCAGCTGTTTATGAACCAACTCCGAGAGTGGTTCAAAGATCCTTTTATCCAAGAACGAGCCAGACACCAACTCAGAAAACTGCACTAGGAAAAAGGAACCGTTGGAGAGTATGCCCGGGAATTTAGAAGGTTAGCAGCTAAAAGTACCTGAATGGAAGGATGAAATACTGAAGCAGTTCTTTCAGGATGGATTAAGCCCCACCATTCTGGACAGGTGCTTTCCCAAGGAAATCCTGCCAGCCTGCTGGGCTGGATGAAGCTTGCTGTTGAAGCAGAGAGCCTCCTGAAAAGTGTCCAACTCGCCCGCCAAAGACAGGCTCAAGAGAGCAGCCACAGAACCCCAGGAGGCAGAACCCCCCACCCTTTCTAAGCAGTGATGAAAGGAAGAAATGGCTACCTGAAGGGACCTATTTCATATGCGGAAAAAGGGGCCACATTGCCAGTAATTGCCAAGGCCAAGGGAAGACTACAGAGGAAAACTCAGCACCTCCCTCTACTAAACCTCTGACATGTAAAACTGAGACCCTGAAGCAGCAGGCCAAACACTTGGGCATAGGGCCCTTCGTGCATGTCAGCGAGGGCAAGGATAGCCCCCAGCCTGCCTCTGACTCTGACAGTGATGAATGGACTCTGGACCAGTCTGTGAATGCAAGTACAGCCAAAACTCAGCATGTGTATGTTAATATACCTTTACAAGGTACAGATGGAAAGTTAAAACAATACAAGGTACTAGTTGACTCTGGATGTACTACAAGCTTGTTAAACCCTGCAGTGGCCAAGTAACTTCCAGTGGAATTTGAACCCCTCAAAAATGCCATTTGTTTGACATAAATGGACGGTTCCCCTATGGCAGGGTACCCAATCAGGGAAAGGGCCAAATCCATTCCTGTTCAGGTAGGAGACATCTGGGGACACTTGAGGTTCCTAGTACCAAGCAAAATTGGGTTCCAAGTAGTCTTCAGGTTCAATTGGCTAAAAAGACATAACCGCAAAATTGACTGGACCCGAGGCCTTTTAAAACAAAAGAACAACATGGACGAAGTGCCCCAGACACGGATCACTGGGACCTGCAAAAGGCTTTTGAAGAACATGAAACAGATAAACTCCCGCCCCACAGAGACTTTGAATGTAAACTAAGATTAGTAGATGGCACCAAAATTCCAAAACCTAAAATCTATCCCATGAACAAACAAGAACTGGGGGCACTGAGGAAATTCGTAAACAAAAACTTGCAACGCGGATTCATTAAACCATATTCCATTCCGACAGTGAGCCGTATTTTTGTCTGACAGAAACATGATGGAGGAGACCTAGACTTATTGTAAACTATAATTTGATAAGCCAGGCAATACTCCCTAATGCTTACCTGATTCTGCTCACTGTGGATATAATGACTCAATTGGTGCAAGGCAAATACTTCACGAAACTAGACCTCAGGGAGGTTTTTCACTGAATTAGAATGGATCCTGACAGTGAATGGCTCACCACTTTCTCAATTCCCTTGGGAAATTACCAATGGACTGTCCTCCTGTTTGGACTGCAAGCAGGGCCTGCCATATTTCAAATGTTCCTTAACTCAATTTTGCAAGAATTCCTTTATGACGATGTTGTGGTTTACTTAGATGACATTTTGATTTACTCCAAAACCCTGCCACAACATGTGAAACTTATTCACACTGTGTTACAGAGACTTATAAACAATGAACTTGTTGTGAAGCTCTCTAAGTGTGAATTTCACACTCAGCTATTTGCATGTGTGGATTCAATTCCTGACAAGAACTGTCCATAGGAGATTTTTTTAGCACCCTCCCAACTCAATGTGGTATGGGTTAACCCTTTTTGTTTAAGTTTTTAGCCTGAGCCCTTCAGAGAAGCTACATGCTAAAAGGAAGAAGGCATGACAGATATGCTTGCATTTGGGAAGAAGGCTTCCAGTGGTCTGTAAAAGGGTCTAATTTAAAAAAGAAAAGACATATGTGAGTCTTACCTGACATGGCTGTTTCATTTCAGATAAGCACATTGTTAGTGTTGAATAAAAAGTTTCCTGAAACTTGTTGCATTGCTTTTCTTCTTTGTGGTATAAGAATCTGTTCCTATTCTTTCTGTGTTATTTCTGCTGTTACTCAAAAATGTTTGTGACTCAGAAGTCCACCCACAATGCCAGTACCTCTGTGCAAAGCTCAAATAAGGAGGGCTGTGAGATGAGGCAACCTAATGACACCAATGTTTATGGGGTCCCATGCAGAGAAGAGCCAGCCAGAAACTCAAAAGTAAGCTAAACGTGTTTTATTGGGGAATTAATCACACACACAAGATCTCAAGCAGTCACACACTCACACAAGGCTAATTGAAGGAAAAGTGTGTAAGGTTTTTAGATAGCGAGATTTAGGGTGAAATGGGCAATATTTACTAATCCAGAAAAGTAGCAAAGAAGCAAAAATGTGGCTTAGACTTGTGTCTAAGGATAATACAGAATCAACAGTGGCAGAGTGGCTACCAGCCATTGATGAATTGCAAGCTAGCTGATCAAAATTGGGGGGTGGGAGGTTATACACAATTTCTGTCTGGAGGGCATGGGTCCAAATGGCTCTCTGGCTCAGTAAACAGTGGAGTTCACAGAGTGGACAATGAGGTCCAGAATGAGCTGAAAGTTTTAGCTTTAGATGACAAAAGGATTAATGGTTGCTTGATAGTTCTGGTTTTAGAGTGAAGATTGGTTATAGGAAAAGGAGATCAAACAATCAGCAGTTTGGTGGGAATCTCCCAGGTGCTGTTGTCCTAAAAAGTAGAGATGTTAAGTCTAGCTGCAAGCCTGTTATCTCTGGAATTACCTGGTGATTTCTTGATTGTTGCCTGATTATGCCTATTAATCAGGAAACTCTGGTGCTAATGAGCTTGCAATCATTCCCTCATTGACTCAAGCTTCCACCACAATAGCAGTGCACATGTTTGCCCAGTCTTTTCCTCTTGTCCAACATGGTCATACAGCCATATCAGGTCATGTTTTATATCAAAGCCAATTAAAATATCTTGCCAATTAAATCATATTTTACCAATTAAACCATATTAAAATGCAGCAATGTATGGCCTGGTAATACTGGTACATCTACTTTGTTAACTGAGGGATATATTTATTATCTGGCTACATCATAACTCTCTCTAATTAATAGCAAACTTATATTGCTTGAGTTCCAACAGGGTTAGAGCCAAGATGAGGATACTGGGAAAGTCAGATGTGGCCATATACTTGAAAGAATTCCAATGCAGAAGTGGAGATTTTAAAAGGGGAAGGAACGAATCCAAACAATAATCACAACTGAAGGTGGACAGAGCATGCTGAGTCCACCTAAAGTGTAAAGTGCTGAAAGGAATTAAGGAAAAATAGAAAGCTTTAAATCTCATCATTTTTTTAACCCAAATATACTCATCCTAAAGAAAATGAGGTGACAATAGCTGAAGTAGCACAGACTTATCTTATTACTTCCCACTATGTTAAGTCCCACAAACCCAGAGCTGTCCAAACAAAATGCTTCCAAGAACATTAGCTCATTCTAGAATTGCCAAAAATTTTCTTGTGGACAGACAAAAGCACAGCAGAAAATATTTTGACACCAAAATCACTAGAACTTTGCTGAATATACAATTTGGTTTTGTTTTTCAGTAAGGACTGACATGTCCAAAAGAGATTCTCTCTATTAACTATATATTATTTTTCTGTGACAGAGGAAATTAAGCACAGCTTGCTTTATTTTTACTATGACAATGATATGACAAGCGAGGCAATTGTGACTCATACTATAGAAGAATGGTATGTCTTATGTGGCTAGCAACGGCTCTATAAATTTTGGAAAACACAAATCAGGATATCTGAAGTTAATGACCCCCTGCTAAAGTAAGCTATAAATATCATAAAATTCACAATCGCCTCAAATATGGGGACAAGTCTTTGAGCTTTGGTGCAGAAACACTAAACCTAAATCCCTTTTATCCTTTTTTTGCAGTTGTAGAAATGGAATACAAAGATGTGCTTCAATATGTACCAACGTGGTAGCTCTCATTTCTATCTGCTATTGAGGACATACTACAAAGTTGTTTTGTGCACTTTTTTTTTTCAGAGATGGAAGAAGAATACGTGAAGATTGTTTGAGTAGCTTCCAGTGAGGAGAACACACATCTTTCCAACTTTGCTATATTTACATCTGTACAATCTGATGGTAATCTTTCAAGAGGCTCTGAAGAAAGTGGAATGTAACTATTTCACCAGATTGGAATCAGAATATCTATTCAAGACTGAAAGGAAGGACACAATCTGTGTAAGATCAGCCCATGTAATTTTGGGCTGTAAATAGCAGTGCTTCAATATTCTCAATGTCATGAACTAGTCTAGATCCCAGAAACAATGGGAACGCCTCCATATTGTCTTTCCAGTTACCAAAACTGTTACCATGCCATACATCCCACTCCATGATATGATTGGCAATTATTTAATTGGCATAAAATATAAATTATACACATTTATGGCTGAAAAGCAAAGAGGACTGGCTGAAAATGTGCAAAAGTTGGTCAGATGGGACCTCAGGGCATGGCCAGGTCGTATCAATCAGGAAACTCTTGTGCTAATGAGCTTGCAATCATCCCCTCAATTACTCAAGCTTCCACCACAATAGCACACAAAGTTGTCTCAATAGAGCAACCAATGGTCATCAAATTGTTTCCTCTTCTAACCTTACTTGGATAGAGTCATGTTAAGGAGAGGGTACAAAAGGCAAACCTTCTCCCAAAATCTTTAGTTTTTATAAGCTCAAAATTCTACTACAAAGATAAACTACCAGTGATGTCTGGAGAATTGAGTCAGAGGAGCCCTATCATGTGTAAATCTTTTTCTGTTGCTGCATCTGTTGCCTGGATGTCTTTTTCTTTTCTTTTTTTACTAAGGCCGAAGAGTTCTCTGACTAAGAAGTCTAAATGTCCCTCTCTAAACTGCAAACCCCAGGATTCCATAGGATGCTGAAGGTGGAATAATAGCACTATAACAGTGTAGGGCAGAAGGGCCCTTAATTTAACAGTTTTGCCTATTGCTATGGCAGACACTATCAAGGCAAAGGTTAAGTCTGGCACATAACCTTGTCTGTGTGAGGGGATCAGGCTTAGTGGCTGGAGTTGCCCTGGGGCTTAGGAGGGCACTGTAGCCCAGGGAACCTCTCAGTCAAGCTCTGAGCATCTGACCACAAAGAGAACAGCACACAAATCCAAGGATTCCTGGTACCAGTGCCAGCAGCTCCTGACAAGAGTTTATGTGTAATAAATTAGGGGTTTTAAGTGAAATTTTCTGGCACTCTTGCTAGTAGTCTTGCCACAAAAAACTCAGGAATGACTATGCTGAGCGACTGGGCTAATTGCAAGTTTCAAAAAAGAGAGCCAGAACTTTACATGACTGGAATAGACATGCTGGTATGGCATCCTCTTTTGGTTCTGATTTTGGCAGAAATCAGGTTGAATGGAGCTGTTAGCAGATTTGTCTGTCATTACCTGATTGAAGCTCAAAACTTCAATTCAGCTTAGCCTCTTGTTTGGCTTAGCCATTTATTCAGCTTCAGGGTAGTTGACTAAGAAAAAGCAAAGATGAACTATTTTTTTTTTCTCCCTCTGGGACAACCACAATTTGACTTTGTGGGTTCCAAGATGACCAATAAGTGATTTCATGTGCTGGAAATGAAGAGGGAGAGAAGTGGGAGGGGTGTCTATGGATTTTTTTTCATTCCCTTCCTCTTCTCTTTAAACAGATTTCTTATGAATGTGTAAGCATGTCTCTGTTCCAAGCCACATCAAATCATTGCTAAAATCAGTATTTTAAGAACTGGAATATGTATAATATGTGCAGCTTCAGAAATAAAACAAAAAACAAAAAGATGGTGCTGAATTGTTAGTCAGTAGGAGAGCAAAAGGGATCCTAGAACACAACTTCTGCTAATTGCTGGGGTCAAACCTGGTCACCATTTTGATGAGGGATCTTTTCATCAGGGTGAGGTAAACTACGAGCCACATAAGTATATAACATGGTTTTTTTCATTCTACAGACACCCACTTAAGCATTCTACACTGTCTCATGTTCTATGTATTGATGTTGTACTTATGGAACTTAGTGATCATATGTTTGTGGTATGATTATCCTGAAGGTGAAATTGAGTCTTGTTTAAATAAAATAGTTTTTATGATTGCTTTCCTTTTACCCACTGAACAATATGGAATAACATAATACCATCACTGACCTTGAAAAGAATAAATGTTGCCATCTGTGAGGTTTGAAGAAAAATGGCTGTGGTTCACTCTATGTTACTTTTCAGACTCTTCTCTAAGAAATTATTATGGTTAATTTCTTCAGTTAATTTATTTTCAGCATTGGCACGTGCAGGTGTGAAATGAGAAGATCATAGAACCATAGAATCTTAGGGCTGAAAGGGAGCATACGGCCATCTAGTCCAACCCCCGACACACAGTTAAAGCATTCCTGAAAGATGCTCATCCAGCCTCTGTATGAAGACCTCCACCCTCCAAGACAATCTATTCCACTGTTAAACAGCACCTCAATGAAAAAAGTTCTTCCTAATTTTTGGATGGAACCTCTTTTCTTGTAATTTGAATCCATTGGTTTGTGTTCTTGTCTCTGGAGCAGCAGAAAGCAAGCTGGGTCTATCTTCTATGTGACATCCTTTCAGGTATTTAAAAACACCTATCATGTCACTTCTCAGTCATCTTTTCTCCAAGCTAAACATACCCAGCTCCCTAAGCTATTCCTAATAAGAATTGGCTTCCAGACCTTCAATCATCTTGGTCAACCTTCTGTTATCACCGTGAACTGGCCTGGCTTTGGTAGACATTAGATATCATTTTGATATCACAATTCGGTCTTGTTTTGCCACCCTCAGCCAAGTGTTTGTGAGGTCCCTGAACAAGCACGGAGCTAGGCATGGCTATTAAATGCTGAATCATTTCTGTTTACACCTAAGCAAGCCAGATGCAGCCAGATCTTGCTTTAGGAGACCTCCCGAAACAAACACTTCATTAAGGATGCACACTAAGACAAAGAGCTCCCTGCCTCGAGCAGGCACCCTGGCGAGCTGGACACTCCACTGCCCAGGCAAGCTGCATCTGCATACTGGCCATCCCATTGTCAGTTTGAACTTAACTCAATCATGTTAAATTCTGACCTTTCGGAGACATTGTCTCTCACCCAAACTTCATCGTTCTCTCCCAAGTACAGACTAGCCCACGGTCATACGTTCCCCCATATAAACCCAAGCTCCGAGAGCTTCCTCGGATCGCTCCAGACTTCCATCCAGTCTTGTTGCTGCTCTGTCGAGCGAACTCCCCTCGGCCACCATGCTGAGTTTCTTCACTTCCATCTCTGGCTTCTTCAGGACTACGAGAAAGGTGTCGTATCACCCATTTTCCCCCAAAACTCTCATTTCCTATTTCTTAGTTAGCTGTGTGCATGTGTTGTCTCATTTGTTGTTTGCCTGTTAATAAAACTAGCCGTTTTTGTTACCTTTAAACTTGTCTGGCTGCTCTTCTGACCTGACGCTGTATACATAGGGTAAAAGATCCCTGCAAAGTTACCCTGGCTCTCCCTAGCTTAAGTGAGTGCTCCAGCTAATTTCCCTACCGTTTGTTGTTGTTGTTTGGTTGTCTGGGCGCCCCTCCCGGGACCCCCAACTCACAGGGTAACACTTCTCTGAACATGTTCCAGCTTACTGATATCCTTCTTCAGCTGTGGTGCCAAGAAGTGGACATACTATTCCAGGTGAGGTCTGACCAAATCAGAATAGAGTGACATTATTCTCAATCTGGATACTATATTTCTATATATATGCCCAGAACTGCTTTGGCATTTTTGTCTGCTGCATTACCCTGTTGATCCTGGTTCAGCTTGTGGTCTACTAAGATTCCTAGATCTCTTTCACATGTACTGTTTTCTAGCCAGGTGTCACATATCCTGCATTTTATTTTTCCTGCCTAGATGGACTACCTTATATTTGTCCCTGTTGAAATTCATTTTGTTTGTTTTATCCTACCTCTCCCATCTGTAAAGGTCATTTGGAAATTTTGCTTCTCTTCTCTGGGGTATTAGCTACCTCTCATTTGGTTTCATCTGCAAATTTGATTAGCATGCCATTTATTCCATCATCTAACTTATTTATAAAGCTGGCAAACAGCACTGGGCCTGGGACAGAAACTAAGACATCCCCTAGTCATTTCCCTCCAGGATGAAAAGCCACCATTGGTGAGTACTCTCTCAGTTCAGTCTGTCAACCAGTTACAGATCCATCTGACACTAACACTATATAGCCCACAATTCACTACCCTGGCTGCAAGAATATTATGGGGGACCTTGGCAAAAGCCTTACTGAAATGAGCATGCACATCATTCACCTGATATACCAAGCTTGTAACTCTATAAAAAAAGAAAAGAGAAATAAGATTAATTTGGCCTGAGAAATCCATGCTGGCTCTTCATAATCACAGCATTCCTTTCTAAACACACACAGATTCACTGTTTAATGATTCGTTCTAGAACCTTTCCTAGTGAAGAGGTTAAGCTGACTGGTTGGTAATTGCTCAGATCCTCTTTTTTGCCCTTTTTGAAGATGGAGACAACATTTGCCCTTCTTCAATCATCTGGGACCTCTCCTGTTTGCCACAAATTGTCAAAGATTGTTGACAGTGTCCCTGAGATTACACCTGCAAGTTCCTTTAGTGTTCTTGGATGCAGTTCAACTACCCTTAGAAACTTAAAGTAACTAGGTCAGCGGTTCTCAACCTGTGGGTCGTGACCCCTTTGGGGGTCAAACGACCCTTTCACAGGGGTTGCCTAAGACCATTGGAAAATACGTATTTCTGATGGTCTTAGGCTCCATTCCCTCCTTGGTGGTGGTGCGCAAGTGCGAGTCATGCGCTCATGTCCTCCTGCCCCCTTTGGCGGGAGCACGTGCGGCCGCACACGCTGCCGCCAAAGGGGGCAGGAGGATACGAGTGCATGGCTCGTGCTTGCGCACCACCACTCCGGGGCCTTTTCCGCATGTTACCTTATCGCGGAGGTGGGAGGTGCCCTCTCTTTGCTGCTCCTTCATCCTGCAGCTGGCTTCCTGGTCATGCGACTGCCCCGCCCCTTCCTCCGCAGTGCAGCCTGGGAGCTGTTGGCTGCGCTGGGGGAGGAAGGGGCGGGGTGGTCGCGCGACCAGGAAGCCAGCTGCGGGATGAAGGAGCAGCAAAGAGAGCGCCTCATGCAAGAACCTGCTTGCGCGAACGGCACCCCCCCACCTCTGCGATAAGGTAATGTGCGGAAAAGGCCCAGGAGTGGTGGTGTGCAAGCATGAGCCACGCACTTGCGTCCTGCCCCCTGTTCAGAAGGGACTGAAATCTCCCCCCTTCTCCACTACTAGGAGAACCTCCCATCTGACTGGCCAGCTTGGGGGGCAGCAGCAGCATGGGGGGCAGGCCCCCTCCTCGCCACGGCCCCTGTCCCACTCACCACAGAGGGGGGTTCTGTGGAAGGGCCGGGGGGGCCGCAAGGCGGTGCTTTTCCGGGGGGGTGAGCTGCGCCCGGCTCAAAAGACAAAGGTGCTGGGATTCCTCCCCACCAGCCAGGGTCGACACTCTGGAAACTTTTCCCACACTGCTCCCCCCAGCGGAAACGAGAGCAAAGCAGAAGCAGAGCCCAGGGGGGTTCTCGGAGTTTTTTCCTGGTGGAGACGTACAATGAAATTATCTACAAGTGTTGTGAAGAATTTGTTGGACCTTACACCCTTCGCAGAGTGTGACTTCCAACAAATATCAGGGTAGCTGAAGTATCCCATTTCTACTGTATCTCTCCTTTTTGAACATTTGGTCATTTGTTTTAGGAAAGTGTCATCCAAATCATCAGCCTCACTGGAGAGGGGGCTAGAGTAGTTCCCTACAATGAGATCACTTTAATTTTTATCCAAAGACACTCAGCCTGCAATTCAACATTAAAAACAAATTATATTATTAGTATAAAATGTAGTCTTGGCAAATTTGAAATCATACTGGATAATCTTGTAAGTTATGGCATTTTCTTGCTAAGGATATTGAAATGTTAAGGATATTGAAATGTCGTGTAATCGGTCCTTTCCTACTATGCCAGAGCTGCTTATCCTTTCCCATTATGCCAGAAAATACCATAAATTAGACACTGAAGTTATTTTTACAGTTATTTCAGACTTCCTTAGTTACTTGCTGCTGTTGTTCCCATGTCACTGTTGACAGGGTGTATAGATGAATGTCTGATGTTTTTGTAAACTGTAGGAACTTTGGTGATTAGATTGCTAACTCTTGACCAAAAGTTTTGATACGTGAGTGGAGTCCAGCAGTTTCTGTAAAGTCTGGTGGTAGAATCCAATACTAAGAAATTTTTGTCATAACTTTATTTTAAAAAGCAAAAGATCTCTGCTGTTAAGTAAGTCACACCTGGTAGACTAATGCACTCTGCCTACAAAGATGCCTGAGCATCACACAGGAAAGATTATCCAAAAGGAGGGCTGCACAGGGAGAATGAAAGCTAGATTGCTTTTATTGCTTTTATTACTTTTGTTTCCACTCACATCTTGGCCATTAAGGTGTGATTTAACCTTCCTCTCTGCCCAGAATCTCCCTCTATACCAGGGGTGGCCAAACTGAAGCTCATGAGCCACGTATGTCTCTTCGACATATATAGTGTGTTGTTACCCTGTTTCCTGGGGGTCCCGCGAGGGACTCCAAACGTGCTCAACTATTAGAGGGGAAAATTAGCTCAGAGCACAGCACAGGAGCAGGGCAATACAGCGGAATCTTTAAACCCAATGTCTACAGGGTCAGGCCAAGCCAAGAAGCACACCAAGTATGAAATAATAACTGTGATTTTATTTAATACAAGCAAACAGTGTATGCAACACACTTACACAAGTAACTATAGAAAATAAAGGTGGTAGCAGTATAAAGAGGGATTGCTGAATTGGGTGATACTACACCTGTCCAAAGCCCGGGGTAGATCTGCGGAGGTCTGTAGGTGCTCAATCTCGGACTGAGACTGAGGGGAAAGCTCAGCGGACGAAGCAGCAACAAGGCTGGATGGAAGCTCAGAGCGATCCGAGGGAGGTCTCAGAATCAGGAGTTTTTATAGGGAAAATATGACCGTAGACTAGTCTGTACTTGGGGAATAACAATGAGGTTTGGGTGCGAGACAATGTCTCCGAAAGGTCAGAATTTAGCATGATTGAGTTAGTTCCGAATCGACAATGGAATGGCCAGTATGCAGATGCAGCGTATTTGACAGTCAAGTGTCTAGCTCGTCAAGTTGCCTGCTCAGGGCAGGGAGTTCTTTGTATTAGCGTGCATCCTTAATAAGGTGTTTGTCTAGGGAGGTCTCCTAAAGCGACGATCTGGCTGAATCTGGTCTGCCTGGGTGGAGAAAGGAATTTTCAGCAATCAACGGCCATGCCTAGTTCTGTGCTTGTCCGGGGGCCTTGCAAACACTTGGCCAAGGGTGGCATAATGGGGCTGAATTGTGATATCAAAATGATATCTAGTATCTTCCAAAGTAGGGCTAGCAAATGGTGATAACAGTGTGGCTCGCAGAAATATGTTGGCTGATTTCTTTTTAGCATTACAATTCATATAAAAGGTAAATAAAAACATTTCAAGTTTTGTAATTATTTACTGAGCATAAACTGAGAGTCCACTGGTTTAAAACACAAACTTAATGTCCATAGTGAGTAAATATGTATATATTTAAGTATATATTTAAGAATTTAAATCTTAATTTTAACACTAGACTTGAGCCACGGATTAAAGAAATTCTGGATTAGGAAGGATTACTATAAATCTACATATTTTTCTCCTTGTTTTAGCTAAATATTTTCTAAGATAAATACCATTAAAAATATCTATTCTAAGCTTTTTTATTTTTATATTTGGCAATCTCATTTAATGTTAGTGAAATGCAAATTTGCATATTTTTCTTAGATGTTTCTGTAAGTCATTACCATATTGCATATGCCCAGTAAAGTTAATACCCTAATCAATTAGATTTGAAAACATTTGGTATATATATATATGTGAACTTTGTGATATTCAAAACTTACATGAATAACTATTATTATGCAAATATATTTCTTAATATTTATTATAATTTTTTGTAACAATATCTGCATGTAACAATAACATCATGTGTGTCATATTTGTTCAGTTCATGTGGCTCTGAAACATCTGAAGTTTATTGTATGTGGTGCTTAGACTAATCAAGTTTGCTCCCCTGCCCCCACTCTATGCTGCCTTAAGATAAATGCACTTGTACTCGGGCAAATTATTCCAAATGCAGGGCTGGGAAGGGTAAAATAAATTTATTTATTTATTTATTTATTCATTCATTCATTCATCCCCCCCCCCCCGGGACAGGACCCAAAGTGGCTCACATCAAGTTAAGAACAAAATATATTAAACCCCTATTTGATAAAAAGCAGTAAACCATTCTATTAAAAACACTAAATAACTGTAACATAGTGATGTATAGATGAAATTATGATGTAGTCCTAATCTAGGCAATGGAATGAAGTAAAAGGAAACATCAGGTAAAAGGAAACATGTGGAACATGTGGAAACATGTAAAAGAAAAGATTCTGGATCCGTCACAACATGTTGTTTCAAACCCAGAGCCCATTCACACTATGGGATTATAGCACTATTAGTCCACTTGAATTGTCCAAATTCCATCCTATGGAATCCTAGGATTTAGAGAAGGCCATCTAGAATTCTCAGCCAGAGAGCTCCAGTGTCTCATCAAACCACAGACCCCAGGATTCCATAGAATGGAACCACAGCAGTTAAAGAGGAAAATAGCATTATAATTGTGTAGTGTGAATGGGCCCTCAGTCAAATACAACAGGCTCAGGAAGTTCAAAATAAAGCGCAGAAAAGTCACTGTGCTGGCTGACCCCTACCATTACTGTTACTCCACTGGAAAAACCCTATCCCGTGGTCTACAATTTTGGTATTAAATATGATTCCGTGTGCCTGAGGATCGCCCGGATGAGCACATAGGCAGCCATGGTCGAACGATCGAAAACAAGGTCAGGTCAGTAAAATCACCTGTCACGTAGCCCCACGAGACCTCAACCTGTGCAAACCCACAGTAGACAAAGGGTCCTCAGCCCCTGAGAAGCCGACTTGAGGGGATTAGTGTGTTTGGCCCAAGTTGAGCACTCATAGCAATGAAATCCTACCAGGCAAGGACCATTTAAGATCCTGAGACTTTGGCAACACCTTGTAATCTCATCATACAAAGGAAGTTACCATTGTGAAGCTTCTTTCTCCATGCAACACCCATTGTTCTCCCCAGGAAAGGATTAGCCCTCCAGGTACTTTTTCCCTTACAAATACTCCCAGTTTTTGAGCGTTTCTTTGGATCACTCCCGGTCATCCCAGCTGAATGTTTCTGCGTCCGTTGAGTAATCCCCTCAGCCCTCTCCGTGCTGAGCCCCACTTCTCCACTGTTTTTCCCAGACGAAGGACTTCAGGAAAAGGTGCAGCTACAACCCCTTCAATATTCCCCTTTCTAGTTTCCTCTCTTTTGCTTCTTAATAGGTCTTACGTGAGTGTGTGAGTGATTGCGTTGGTGTGTGAGACTTTGATTCAATAAAATCATTTATCAGACATTTTCGTTTGGTTTTTGGCTTGGCCTGAACCAGTAAAAACTGGGTAAAAAGATCCTGTGAGGTTACCCTGCCCCTCGCATTGCTATTGCTTGTGCTCTGGCTAGTTTCTGTTCCCCATCATGTGGAGTACATTGAGGTTTCCCCCAAGGGACCCGAGAAATCAGGGTAACATTACAGTATTGCCTGAAAGTTTCCTCTACCCTTTAGAGGTATGTGAGTAAGCCATATACTCACATGCTTTCTGACTAAAAGAACTGAATGTAAAGACTGGGATTATGCTGTGTTGCCATATATGGTTCTGTAAAGAATTACATCAGATATGAGTGAATTACATTTTTTTTTTTTGCATGAAGGAAGTATTCCTCTCCTATTCTGTCTGATAGTCTGAAGAATATGTAAGTACACTGATGCTGAGATTTATCCTTGTGAAATAACAATATATGTTGCCCCAGTTGACTGATCAAGGGTGAGGATTGCTCTAAATGACAAACACAAGGACATCAAAATCACATAGGAAGAAAATAGGACCCAACTTTATTGGCTACAGTTGCTGATTGGGTTGGTCCATACATGGGTCTGCATCCAGGCATCAATTAACTTGCCTTTGACAGATGAGTCAAGCTCTCTGGCCCACTGCCAGAGCTCGTGGGGTGGCAAATGGATTTAGAATTCTTAGCCAGAGAGCTCCAGTGCCTTGTCAAAATACAGACCTAGGATTTTGTAGGATGGAACCTGGGTGTGCTCCCCAGCAGGGTCCCCCTGCTACCAGGAGCTGCAGAGAATTCATGTCCCCATAAGCTGGGCAGACCCACACCCCTGAGTCCCTTAAGGGGACCTTGTCATACTGGGGTTCATGCCAGCCTCCCAAGGTTGACTCTCATCCTTGAAAAAGGCTGGTAATTCCCCCAGCATTATTAATTATGCTGCCACCACCCGTTGAATTCTGAATATCTGAGCAGTACAGCGGGAGACTGCTCAGTGGATTACCAATCCCTGTGTTTAAGGACTTTTCCTTCCCTCTCACCTCCCCCCTTCTGAGTGAGAGAAGTCCTACCTAGCGTGTGCCAAAGACTGGCATGGGAATGGAGAGAAACAGAGGTTTTACAGAAAGTATTTATTCAAGGCATGCAAATAAATAAGACAATAATACACATGAGAGGCTTCCCCCTCCCAGGCACGCTTAAGTTACAAGTAGTTACAAAAAGAGATATAAAAGCACAGATACATTCTTAAGATCAGCCAACTCCAAAATAAAAGCCTAACGCGGCTAACTACTTTATTCTAGTACTCACAGATATTCATAGGCTTAGATCTTCTAAGAGAGAAGAGAGAGCCAGGAGGCGCAGCATGCCTGCAGCCTGCGACTTGCCAGATCTCATCTCTCGGAGGTATCCCTTTGTTCTTCTCTTTGTTCTTCT